>CAUYPK010055355.1:0-15889 GCA_963574355.1 Loris lydekkerianus
CAAGTGCCCGTCAACCCACGAATGGACTAGCAAACTGTGGTACATGTATACTATGGAATACTATGCAGCCTTAAAGAAAGATGGAGATTTTACCTCTTTCATGTTTACATGGATGGAGCTGGAACATATTCTTCTTAGTAAAGTATCTGAGGAATGGAAGAAAAAGTATCCAATGTACTCAGACCTACTATGAAGCTAAATTCTAGCTTTCACATGAAGGCTATAACCCAACTATACCACAAGACTATGGGGAAAGGGCCAAGGAAGGGGAAGGGAGGGGGGAGGTTTTGGTGGAGGGAGGGTAATGGGCAGGGCCACATCTATGGTGCATCTTAGAATGGGTACAGGTGAAACTTACTAAATGCAGAATACAAATGCCTACATACAGTAAGAAAATGCCATGAAGGCTACGCTGAACAGTTTGATGAGAATATCTCAGATTGTATATGAAAGCAGCACATTGTACCCCTTGATTGCACTAATGTACACAGCTATGATTTAACAATAAAAATAAATAAATTAAAAAAAAATTATATACACCATGATCGAGCTAGTTTTATTCCAGGATTACAGGGTTGCGTATTCAACATACACAAATCTATAAATATAACACATCACATCAATAAAATAAAAAACAAAGACCATATGATTCTCTCAATTGATGCAGAAAAAGCCTTTGATAATATCCAGCATCCTTTCATGATCAGAACACTTAAGAAAATAGGCATAAAAGGGACATTTCTTAAACTGATAGAGGCCATCTACACACGCCCACAGCAAATATCACATTGAATGGAGTAAAATTGAAAACATTTCCACTCAGATCACGAATGAGGCAAGGATGCCCACTGTCTTCACTGCTATTCAACATAGTAATAGAAGTCTTAGACATTGCAATGAGGCAAGAGAAGGTGATCAAAGGTATACAAATAGGGTCAGAGGAGATCAAACTCTCACTCTTCACTGGTTATATGATACTATACCTGGAAAATCCCAGGGACTCAACTTCAAAACTCTTAGAAGTAATCAAGGAATACAGCACCATCTCAGGGTACAAAATCAATACATACAAATCAGTAGCTTTTATATATGCCAACAATAGTCAAGCTGAAAATATAGTCAAGGACTCTATTCCTTTTACAGTAGTGCCAAAGATGATGAAAGACCTGGGAATTTAGCTGACAAAGGACGTTCTCTATAAAGAGAACTATCAAACTGAGAAAAGAAATAGCTGAAGATGTTAACTAATGGAAAAACATACCATGCTCATGGCTGGGAAGAATCAACATTGTTAAAATGTCCATACTACCCAAAGCAATGTACAGATTTAATACTATCTGTATTAAAGCACCACTGTCATACTTTGAAGAACTTGAAAAAATAGTACTTCCTTTTATATGGAATCAGAAAAAACCTTGAATAGCAAACACATTACTCAGAAATAACAAATCAGGAGGTACCACGTTACCAGACTTCAGGCTATACTATAAATCAATAGTGATTAAAACAGCAGGGTTCTGGCACAAAAACAGAGAGGTAGATTTATGGAACAAAATAGAGAACTAAGAGATGAACCCAGCTACTTATTGATATTTAGTCTTCAATAAACTTTCAAAAACATTCAGAGGGGGAAAGACTCCCTATTTAACAAATAAATGGTGCTGGGTGAACTGGCTGGCGACCTGTAGAAGACTGAAACTGGACCCACACTTTTCACATTAACAAAAATTGATTCTCACTGGATAAAAGATTTAAACTTAAGACATGAAACTATAAAAATACTAGAAGAAGAGTGTAGGGAAAACACTTGAAGAATTGGCCCTGGGAGAATATTTTATGAGAACCCTCCCCTCCCCCGGCAATTGAAGCAACACCAAAAATACATTACTGGGATCTGAACAAACTAAAAAATAACCCCAGTTCTATGGGGGCAAGAGACTTGAACAGAAACTTCTCTGATGAAGATCGGTGGATGGCCTATGAACATATGAAAAAATGCTCATCATCCTTAATCATCAGAGAAATGCAAATAAAAACCACTTTGAGATATCATCTAACACCAGTAAGATTACCCCACATCACAAAATCCCAAAACTAAAGATGTCGGCATGGATGTGGAGGGAAGGGAATACTTTTACACTGCTGGTGGGAATGCAAACTAATACAACCCTTTTGGAAAGAAGTTTGGAGATCACTCAAGGAACTAAAGTAGACCTATCGTTTGATCCTGCAACTCTTCTACTAGGCATATACCCAAGTGATCAAAAATTATTTTACAAAACAGTGCATTTGCACTAGAATGTTTATTGCAGCCCAATTCATCGCCAAGACATGGAAACAGCCCAAGTGCCCATTGACCCATGAATGGATTAACAAATGGTGGTGTATGTACAGCATGGAATACTATGCAGCCATAAAAAGATAGACTTCACATCTTTTATGTTTACCTGGATGGAGCTGGAACATATTCTTCTTAGTAAAGTATCTCAAGAATGGAAAAAAAAGTATCCAATGTACTCACTACTACTATGAAATTAATATATAATCACCTACACATTCATATGCATGGCAAAACATAACTATAATCCAGAAAGGGAAGAGGAGAGACAGGGGAGAGGGAGGGAGATATGGGAGGAGGAAAGGTATTTGGGGGGACCTCACCTAATGTGCATGATGCAATGGTACATTTCTTTTTTCTTTCTTAAGACATAGCCTCACTATGTTGCCCTAGGTGAAGTGCCAGGGCATCACAGCTCACAGTAACCTCAAACTTAGGCTCAAGCGACTCTTTTGACTCAGACTCCTGAGTTGCTGGGACTACAGGCACCTGCCACATGCCTGGCTATTTTTTTTTGTTGTAGTTGCCATTGTTGTTTGGCAGGCCCAGGCTGGGTTTGAACCTGCCAGCTCCTGTGTATGTGGCTGGTGTCTTAGCCACTGAACTACAGGTGTGGAGCCAGCCAATGGTACATTTCAAAACTATTAAGAAATGAGTATAATTGTAATGGATGTGTTTTTAAAAAAAAATTAAAACAAATTATTTTTTCCTGAAATTTTTGGCCAAAAAACGTGGATATATATGCTTCCTTATACACAGGAACACATTACACACAGTAAAATACAGTGAAATTATGGTGGAGCAAAAAGGTGGGAAGGTACACAGCCACTAAAAATGGTGATCATGGGCGGCGCCTGTGGCTCAAAGGAGGCATATGCCTGAGGTGATGGGTTCAGCCCCAGCAAAAGACTGAAAAAAAAAAAAAAAAAAAACCCCAAAAAATAAATAAATAAAAATAAAAATAGTGATCATGAAGACCAGGAAGCTATGTGGAAGCCTAGGGGGAAAGGCTGAAAACAAAATAATCCTTTTTTTTTTTTTTTTTTTGAGACAGAGTCTTACTTTGTCACCCTCAGTAGAGTGATGTGGCATTGTAGCTCACAGCAACCTCCAACTCTTGGGCTCAAGCGATTCTCTTCCCTTAGCTTCCCAAGTAGCTGGGATTATAGGCGCCCACCACAATGCCTGGCTATTTTTACAGATGATGTCTTGCTCTGGCTCAGGCTGGTCTCAAACATGTGAGCTCAAGTAATCCAACCAGCTCGGCCTCCCAGAGTGCTAGGATTATAGGCGTAAGCCACCATGCCCACCCAAAATTGTTTCTCCTGTGAAAGGAAACTTGGCCACATGAAAATGGCTTGGACAGCTGGGACTGTGTGTTGGTAGACAAATTTCTTCCTCCTATAGAGAACTTTTAACATCGCTGTGATATTATTTTAATACAAATAAAGATTGCAGTTCTTACTCTGAAAACAACAACCTGGGCTTTCAAACATGAATTAAACACCAACCAAAGCCTGTTGCTTTAATACAGATCAGCCCCTGCTCCTGTAGGCCTTGCCTTGCCGCCTTGTCCAAACCCGGTCAGGGCTTGCTTTTATTTAGATTATTTATCATACAGAATTTTTTATTCTTTAATTCTTAAAATACCTATAGTCCTACCTAGTCAGAAGGCTGAGGCAGGAGGATTGCCTAAGCCCAGGAATTTGAGTTTTCAGTGAGCTACTCTTGAGCTTAAGAGATTCTCTTGCCTTGGCCTCCCAATTACCTCGGACTACAGGCGCCCACCACCAGGCCCGGCTATTTTTTTGTTGTTGTTGTTGCTGAAATTGTCTTTTTTTTTTTTCAGCTGGTTCAGACCATGTTCAAACCTGCCAGCCTCAGTGTATGTGGCCGGCGCCCTACTCACTGAGTTACGGGTGCTGCCCTAAGATAGTTGTTTTTTTTTTTTTTTAAAGATACAGTTTTTATTATTTTTTGAGATAGAGTCCTGTTCTATGGCCTGGGCTAGAGTGCAGAGGCATCACCATAGCTCACTGCAGCCTCAAACTTCTGGCCTCAAGTATCTTTCCACCTCAGTCTCCCAAACTGCTATGATTATAGGGATGAGCTGGTGTCTGGCAAGATATAGTTAATTTAATTTTTATTTTTGAGACAGAATTTTACTCTGTCAACCTAGGTAGAGTGCTAAGGCATCACCGCTCACATCAACTTCAGACCTCCTGGGCTCAAGCCTATCCTCTCGCCTCTGTTTTTCATTTTTAGTAGAGATGGGGTCTTGGTCTGGCTCTTGCTCAGGTGGTCTCAAACTCTGAGTTTAAGCAATCTGCCCATCTCCGTTTCCCAGAGTGCTAGGATTACAGGCATGAGCTACTGTGCCCAACAGATAGTTTTTACCTTTTTAAAATTGTCAAGTGTGACTCCTAGTGCTGGCCAGGACAGGAGACCCACTGCTGGCGAGGGTAGGCTAAACCACACAGGAAATCAATCCAGGAAACTCTCCAAATGCCAAATTCTGCTTGTTCTAATAATTCCACTATTTGGAATTTACCTTTCAGGTATAAATAAAAATTACCAATATGTTTTGTACAAAAACGTTCACTGCAGCATCAAGTACACTAACACAAAAACCGAAATCCTGACAGTCCAGTCAGCAGGGACTGTTGCAGGTAAACAGTGGTTCAACCTCACCAGCACTCTGCTCAGCAACCACGCCATGGTCCGCTACAGTCTGCACTGCTGACATGTCCCCCAGCTTACGTGCCATACCCACTGGCCCCTCCAACCATACCTCCTGTCTTCCATGCCCACTCCACTGCAGCATCAGGCAGGGTATTCCGAATTTCATCAAGAACCCGAGCACCCCTCACCTCTTTAGCTCCCCTCCAGCCTTCTCAGAGCCCCTCCCTGCCCACTTCTAGCTCCTCGGACCATCATGACTGCTTCCCCTTGCATGTGTCCTCCCGGCTCCTGCTCTAGCTGTCCTGGAGCTGCTGGAAACCCCAAGGTGAGACCCCACAACCCCAGCTGCTCTACACTCTGTGCTTCCTGCACATCTCACAGTTGCCACCTGACCTTATGTGTTATTAATAATTATCTTTCCTACCAAATCATTAGTTCCATGACAGCAGGGTCTGCCTCCACTGTCCCTCACACCTCGTATATAACACTAAGTACTGGCTGACATGGGTGCGTACTGCACAGGAAGCGATGACACAGATCTGTGCTCTCAGTTAATGGAATGACCAAGAACCCTGCATACATTCTGATGTGGAAAGGCTTGTAGGGCTGGGCCTGGTGGCTCCTGCCTGTAACCCCAGCACTCTGTGAGGTCAAGGCGGGTGGATCGCCTGAGCTCACAGGTTTGAGACCAGCCTGAGCAAGAGCAAGACCCCATTTCTAAAAATAGCCGGGAACCTGTAGTCCCAGCTACTCGGGAAGCTGAGGCAAGAGAATTGCTTGAGCCCAAGAGTCTGAGGTTGCAGTGAGTTATGATGCCATGGCATTCTACCAAGGACAACAAAGTGAGACTCTCGTCTCAAAAAAACAAAGGGAAGGCTTGTGTGAGATCTTGGCCCCCTTTTGTTGAATTAAAACAATTATCCGACAAAGACAGTTGCTCTGGACAGGACCATTATGGCTACATGTAACAGTAGCTCAACAAACCGCCCCAAGTAAAAATAGAAGAAACCAGGGACAGGGCTCCGTTCAGCTATGATTCAGGTGCCACCATCAGGGTGTGGAGTCCCCGCTGCTTACACTCGTTCCAGTCTTAAACAGGTCTCCTAGGACTCCAAGGGCTGTGGCCACATATTCCCCCTGGCTCAAAATGCATGAGAGCAAGAAACATCTTCCCAGCTCCAGCAACTGACCCTGGGACTGGGCCTGCCTGAGGCCTAGATAATACAGGCTTCACCTCTGAAGCGGGCATGGCCGGGAGGCTGCGGACGGACAGAGTGTGCAGAGAATGTGGTTCATTGGGGGAAATGTGGAGTGGTACTACAGTACAGGAAACAGATGTGGTGAAGCCAAAACACACACACCCCATCATAAGGTGGTAAATGAACTCTCTTCTTGATGGGGCTCTAATTGTTAACAGTAGCTTCCACCAGGACCAGGGGCTGGCAGCACGGAATACTTCACTCTTCACCATTCTTTAAAATGGACAGCTTCAAGTCATGTACATGTGCTATTTTTAATTCTTTAAAATTACAACTGAGTTTTTAAAAATGATTTTAGTTCTTAAAAACAACACCTGTGTATAGATGTTCTCTTATTCAGAATAGGCTACAACGTGTGAACAGCAAAATCAGACATTAACAGTAGCACATGGGTTAGTACCACATGGAAATGCCACATGTTTAGGCACTTATCAAAGAAAAATGCTTAGAAATAAGTGAGGCTACCAAGTCTTCTGCCACACCCTGCAAATGCTGCTGATGATCCCCTATTTATATACCGTATATACTCGAGTATAAGCCGGTAATTTTGTGCCGAAAAAACTCGGCTTATACTCGATTATATACAGTAATCTCAAACCATCACATTAAATAGGACCTGTGAACATTGACACCAGCATTACTCTTTCGTAAAGAAGGAAACAGAACAAGCTTTAAGGACCACACAAAACCCAGCAGGCACACAAGTTCTCTTTAACTGATGAGTGCATTTTAAGTCAAAGAAATTCAAAATAACTGCTCAGGGTTTCCAGAGCCGTATTTTCTGTTCACTCTGCCTGCAGAGACCTGGGACTTACCCGCCCTGGCCTGCTGCTGTACACTGCAATATCAGCTTGCTGCAGGACTACCAGAGCGCTTTCACCCTGTGAGTAATGCACAAGAGGTTTGTGGCAGAAGAGCTCGACTCAGTTAAAGAGTTTTTAAAACTTGTCTGATTAGGATGTGCTATCCTTTTAGCTAACAGAAAATAAAAAGCATGAAAACAGCAGGCCACCCAATCCGAGCAGATGTAGGATGGGCACGGAAGCTCAGCAGAATCAATGACTCAGCAAGTCTCAATGGGAAGAAGCAACTCACTCAAGTGTCCACGTGAGGTGTTTTTATCATAAACATGAATTTGTCCAGGTCCATAATTAGAAATCTTGTCTTCTTATTTGAAGACTTTTAGCAGTAATTCTTATGCTGACCACATGGCAGACCATTTCTGGAAGAAATTAGAATGTCACCTGGTGTGTGGTTTCCTGTGCCCGCCCCCACCTACGAGCCTGGCAAGCTGTGTGTCCATCTGTTCACCCGCAGAGCACCATGGCTGCCCCATCACAGCTCTTCTCTTTTATCCCCTGCTCGATTGTCTTCCTTGGAAGTCCAAGGTTTTGAATCTCCTTCCTTCTTCTTTTTGCTCTTGTCTTGCTTCGTTTTATTTTTCTCTTTGCTTCCTCCTCCTTTGCCAGGGTACACCTGTCCCTCCAGAGTTACATCAGCACACCTGTCTTGACTGACCAAAAAGTCCTTGATCTCCCAGGCGTAACTGCCATCACGAAGCATGAAGATAGCGCGGTCTGATCCCACAATGAACCTTGGTGGAGAGAAGTGATCATATGGTTAGCATATGCTAGGAAGGTGCTAACAGGTCAGAGCAATTCTCTGGCACTTACCAAGAAAAATAGCTCACTCCACCTTCTACAGGAGTACAGAACAAAAAAATATATTCTCCAAGGCCTGGTAGCTACTGATAGCTAATGTTTGAAAACAGTAGCTCACTAAACTATTATTAAACAGCCAGCTCAGATCAAAACAGAAGCAGATGCTGGCTGTTCAGTGGTGTAAATGGATGCTCATGTTAACAGAGAACACAAGAAAAGCTCTTTAGGGTACTGTAGAGATAGAACAGGGGCTGCTGCTGGGAAGCAGTGGGGAGGCTCCCAGTCATGTCTGCTTCATATTCTAAAGTATCCAGTTAAAGTTTTACGCAACAAGACTTATGCTGATAGAAGGCTGAAACCCACTGGCTGGAGGCCCTTGACGAGCTCAAGAGGACACTCAGCTACTGCACAGAAATCCTAACCTCAGAGGGTAACAGCAAGCAGCCTAGCTTGCCCACACTCAGAAGACCCCAAGGAGCAAGGAGGTAGAGAATGGGGTCTGGGAGGACCACTAGCTGGCCAGTGGGCATGAGTCTTCTGTTCCCAAGGGATCAGGCCACATTATCACCCTCCCGTTTATAATACTCCCACCACTCTACTGACAACAGTGCTACTTCCAAACCAGTCCACCAAGACACTAAAGTGTCTATCTAAGCTAATGAAAGCATTCAGCTAGCCGGGACATTATCTACAGACTCCACTTCATCAGTTTTATATTTCCTCAATTAAGAGATCTGAAGATCCCAAATTTCAAAACTGTTGAACAAAAAACCAGATTCCTTAAAATTGTAACTCAAGTTTCAGCAAAGGAGATACTGAGGGGAGAATAAAGAACTGTATCTCAGGACCATATTAAGCTGTGAAAATTAGTCATCTGTTAAAAGTACGGTCCTGACCAGACAGAGTGGCTCATGCTTATAAGCCCAGCACTTTTGGGAGGCTGAGGCAGGAGGACTGCCTGAGGCCAGGTGTTCAAGACCAGCCTGAGCAAGAGGAAGACCCTGTCTCTACTAAAAATTAAAAACATTAGCCAGGTGTTGTGGGGTCTGCTGATAGTCCCAGCTATTCAGGAGGCTGAGGCGAGAGGATCACTTGAGCTCAAGAGTTGGAGGCTGCAGTGAGCGACCCATGATGAAACCATTACACTCCTACAGTGGGATTCTGTCTGAGAAAAAAAAGTGTGGTCCGAACTTTTGGGGGTGTGTGAACATACAGACAAAAGCGTTCTCCATTGAGCAGAAACTTCTTTAAAAAAGCAAACTGTCACTATGGCTTTGACTGGTAATAGATACTCTTCCTTAAAGAAAAAATTAATTAACTTAAGAGAAGCTATAACTAGGAAAGGCCCTGGGCCCCTGGGAGTACTGCCAGAAAGGAGCCCTGTCACTGTCTAGAACAAGCCCCAGAGCGGCTGCAGCCTCGTCCACGGTGGCTGGAGCTGTACCTCTGGACATCGTAGTTGGCATTGAACAGACTTCCCTGCCAGAGGCTCGTAATCTCCTCTGTCTCCTTCTCACTAGGTTTTCCCGACACAGTGACGAACATCATGAGCGTCTTCCCCTTCTTGGTCATTTTCAGTATGCTTTCAGGCTTGCCCGGGTCCAGCTTGGAGAAGTCCACAGGTGCAGGGGGCCTCTTGTGCTCCGGGAGGTCTCCTTCTTCAATGTCGTCATCTTTCTGTGGGGTGCATCAAACGTATCATCAGAAACTCAATTTTTAACTGCCACAGGCAAAAACATCTACTATGACATCAGGTGTGGGCACACGCCCTAAGTTATGATGGAAAAGGCAAATTCAGGAGGTTTCCTTGTCCACTAGACTTTCAAGCAAAGTCTAAGTTTGGAGCACCACTTACAGTGAGCACTGCTCAGGTTACCAATCAGAGAACTACATGTGATGGGTTTCGAGAGCTTTTACATTCTCAAAAGAATCTATGAGGTAAGACAATTAAGTTCACCAACTCATCCTAGAAAAAGTGCTAGATACCTCACTGCTGAATGTCACTCCAGGTCGCCTTCAAGGTGCTCCCCTTGGGAAGATGTGCACTGATGCCAGCACCTAGTCCACCCTTCAAAGCAACTCTTTTTCTGGAATGGCCTTCAGAGCTGTTGTTATACAAGGTCAAACAATTAAATTTGCAAATTCATCCTGGAAAAAGTGTCACCTCACTGCGGAGTACCACTACAGTCACCTTCAAATTACTCCCCATGGTCATCTGGTGACCATAGTGATATTCAGCAATGAGAAATGTAGAACTCTTTCTAGGATGAGTTTGTGAACTTAATTGTTTGACCTTATATTTGTGAATATGGTGAATTATAAAAGTGACCCTATTCAGGGGCAGTGCCTGTGACTCAAAGGAGTAGGGCACCAGCCCCATATGCTGGAGGTGACAAGTTCAAACCCAGCCCCAGCCAAAAACTGCAAAAAAAAAAGGGCCCTATTCTGGTATGGTCATATAATAAAATACTTCACAGCAATGAAAAAGAAAAAACACTGATACACGCAACAAGTCTCAAAAATAATGAGTGACAGAAGTCAGGCACAAAATAAAATATACTATACAATCCTAGTTACTTAAAGTTAAGGACAGGCAAAACCAATCTAGGTAACAGAAACTAGGACAGTGGCTGCTGATGGGGGGTGGGGGGTAAGAGGTGGGAATGACTGAGAAGGGACACAAGAGAACTTTTCTAAGGTGATGGAAATACTTTGTATTGACAGGGGTATAGATTACACAGATGTATCCACTTGTCCAAACTCATTACACAGTATACTTAAAATCTATTTCAACAATTAACTAAAAGGACCATAGAAATGTACATTTGATACATACCTATTCACTTAATAACCACTGTATAAAAATATTCATTTTATTTTTTTAAGGTTAGTCAAGTGATGCAGTGGGTGTGGAAAAGGAACAAGGAATCTGTTAACCAGTTACGATCAATTAGTTGTAAACACCATTGCACTTGGACCAGCCTATATGAAAATACTCAACTCTACTGAGTAGGTTTGCTTTTTGCAGTGGTAGGAGCTAGCAGCTCTGTGACACTATCCTCTGTGACAGCAAGGCTTGAGCAAAGGAGTATATATTATAGATGAGAGCCAGGTTCCTCACTTTTGAGAAGAAAAGTTACAAATATGAAAGGGTAAAGAATGTACCCTGTGGTATTAGGCTAAAATTGGAAGCACCAGAAAAGTACTCCTGGTTTTTAATAGATTAACAGATATTAAATTGATGAAACATTCAAAAGAACCTAGAATATCTTCTTGCCTTGCAAAGTAAGAGAGTGCTCAAAGAAGCATGGAACAGGTTGGGTGTGGTGGTTCACTCTGTAATCATAGCACTTTGGGAGGTGGGAGATCAGTTGAGGCCAAAGTTCAAGAACCAGTCTGGGCAATATGGAGAGACCTAGTTTCTAAAAGAAATTTATAATCAAAATAAAAAAATTAGCAGGGTTTGGTGGTGCATGCCTGTAGCCCTAGCTACTCTGGAGGCTGAGGCAGGAGGATTGCTTAAGCCCAGGGTTTGAGGCTGCAGTGAGCCATGATGATGCCACTCAGGCTGGGAGACGGAGCAAGACAGGCATCAAAACAGGCATCACATAGCATAGCATGTCAAAACGACAAAGAAGCCAACTTGAAGCAGCTTTCATGGGCTCAATATGGAATAATCTGAACAACAAAATAAATAGTAGTAACAATTTATAATCCTTCAAATAAAGTAAGAGCCATTGAATCCATACTGATATGAACAAATGAATAAATTGCCTACACTAGAATACCAACCAATAAACAGAATAGAACGATGGATAAAAAAAAATACTTAAAAGAACCATGTTCTGGAACCAAATTCCTTGGAGAAAAGGCTAACATGAGCACCAAGAAGGAGCAAAGTGCTGACGGACATGGGCCACAGCACAGACAGGTCTTGGAGACGCTGCCGAGAAAGACAGACACACAGGGACACACACCTTGTGATTCTGTTTCTAGGAAATGCCCGGAACAGACACATCTGTCCAGACAAGTACTAGTAACTGCCTAGGACTTCCTGGGGGGGTTGGGGGTGGGTGGGAGAAAAAGGGGGAGGAGTGATGGATTCTTTTCCGTGAGACAAAAACATTCTAAAACTGAGGTGATGGTTGTACAACTCACTGAATATACTAAAAACCACTAAAATGTACACTTTAAGTCTGTGAACTGCATATGGCATGTGAATTATATTTTAATAAAGCTGTTATGAAAAAAATCAACCAAAAATATTGTTAATAAAAAGCGAAAACAAAAGATTCTACAGCAGAGGTTGAAGGTGACCTGCTGCTATCAGACCTGGGACCTGGTTTCAGCTTGATTATCTCTAGTTGTGCAACTTTGCATATGAGTCCTTACTCCTGTTTCTCATCTGCAAGTTGAAAAGCAGAATGATGTTATCTCTGAGGCTCCAGCAGCATGACCACACATAACATACTAATCTTCTCAACTCTACCACCCTCCCAACTGACCTGTTTCTTCCTCATTTTGCTTTGAAAGAGCCACTGATAGTGACTTGTAGTCAGGAACACGGGCTGTGCAGACAGATGGATTTGGGTTCAGCTTTCTGCTCCACCACTATGTGGCCTTGGATAAATAAATTACTTAGCACCTCTGAAAAGTAACTTTCCTCGCCTACGATGAGCAGGTGAGGGGTAATAATATTATCTACCTCCTAAGATTTCTTTTGGGATTTAATTGAGTTCAAGGCAAGCAATGCTCAGTATTGTACATAATGGCTAGTACACTACTCATTCATTAGGCTCCTGTACTCTAGCCTCCACACACAGTCACCCCATGGAAATCACACTCTCAATGCCACCAAAGAGTTCCTAGATGCCAAATCCACAGGTTGTTTCTGTCTTCATTCTGTCCTTCTTCCCCCACAACATCTGTTATAGTTTCATTAAAACACTCCAAGACTTCTAGACTTAGTTCAGTACCCTAGAATATTTGTATTTTTCAAACTGATTACACTGGCTCAGCACCTGTAGCTCAGCAGCTAAGGCACCAGCCACACACACTTGAGCTGGCAGGTTTGAACCCAGCCACGGCCTGCCAAACAACAACTACAACCAAAATACAGCTGGGCGTTGTGGTGGGCACCCATAGTCCCAACTACTCAGGAGATTCAGGCAAGAGAATCACTTGAGCCCAAGAGTTTGAGGTTGCTGTGAGGTGTGAAGCCATGGCACTCTACCTAGGGCGACATAGTAAGACTCTGTCTCAAACAAACAAACAAAAACTGATTTCACTAATGATCACAAAATTAACTCAGCAGGTCACAAGGGGCATTTCTTTTTTAATGAGAATATGATTAAATAATCATAATTAGTGCATACAGAAAAACTGTTCCAAGAAACTTTAATTCTGAGTGGCGCCTGTGGCTCAGGGAGTAGGGCCCATATACCAAGGTTGGAGGGTTCAAACCCAGCCCTGGCTAAACTGCAACAAAAAATACCCGGGTGTTGTGGCGGGTGCCTGTGGTCCCAGCTACTGGGAAGGCTGAGGCAAGAGAACTGCCTAAGGCCAGGAGCTGGAGGTTGCTGTGAGCTGTGTGATGCCAAGGCACTCTACTAAGGGTGATAAAGTGAGACTCTGTCCCTTAAAAAAAAAAGAAAAGAAACTTTAATTTTTACTTTATGTCTTTGTGTATGTTTCAGTTACAGGAAAAAAAAAATTGGAAAACACCCCAATGGCCTGGAGGACATTATGTTAAGGGAACTAGGCCAGGCCCAGAGACACAAATGCTGCCTGTTCTCCTGCGTTGTGTGGGACCTACAAAAGCTGCACTCCTAGAAGCAGAGGAGAGGACAGAAGAGAAGGGCTAACTGGGAGGAGGAGTAAGTTTCAGCACTCTGCAGAATGGCAGGGTAACAACAGTTAACAATGACTTATGTACTTTGAAACAGCTGAGAGAATTTTGAATGTTCTCAAGACAAAAAAATGATAAATGTTTGAGATGACAGATACACTAATTACTTTAAATTGATCCTTACACATTAAGTATACTTAATGTATCAAAATACCACTTTGTGCCCCATAAATGTCCAATTATGTGTTAATTAAAATAAAAATTGCACAAATATGGGGGTGCCAAAAAATGTATACATACCATAGCAGTGTTATCTGTGCATCCTATGTATAGACTCTCAGCACCTCTTGTAATTGCAGAAGTTGAACGTGACTTGTATTACTTTCTTGTCACAGCACATATCGCATATTACAATTTAAAAAAGATTATCCTTTCTTAAAATGTGAATACATTTTTTTAAAACCCTCTGTAGTGCCCTAGATGTAACTGTTCAGTTCTACTTAGTTCCAAGGCATCCCTGAGTAATCCAATCTGTTCTAATCACTTTTCTCTATGCTGAAAACAAGTCTTACCTCAAGGCAAGGCTGGAACCTGGCCCACCAAGTCAGCCCCTCCCTAGACCCAGCCCTAATTCCAGGCCAATCTTGCATTTTCAAAGGGCTTCATAAGGTTCCCATTACTTTTGTCAAAGTCAACAGCTACAAACCTGAGCTGCCCCTTCTTCCGCCCATGATCCTTAACAATAACTACCATCTACAGAGTAGCTACTATGTTGCAGGCACTTCTGGTACATCATCATAAACCTGCAGGGCAGTCTTAGGAAGATGAGGCTCAGAGAAGGTAATTTATTCCATTTACTCACATGCTAGTAAAGGTAGCCATGTAGTGCAAACCCACATTTCTGACTCCAAATTCCCCCATCTGTCCCTTCCCATTATACCCAGTTAGCATGATATTCAATGAAATAACCACCTTTGGTTATTTTTCTATGCCAACTGGGACTCAGCATTAGTTCTAACACGATGAAAAGAGTTCTTACCTTCTTCCCACACATGTGAAGTACAGCCTCTCACTGAAGCACTGATTCTCAGACTACCAGGGAAGAATAGGGTGTGTATTTGGGGACTGCCACTGGGGCAAGAATTACTGCTTCCTACAGAGATAGACACATTCTCCCACAGAAAAATCCCGGCTACTGGGGAAGGGCACTCACGTTTGCAGTGTCTACAAACATCAGCTCATTTAATCTACATGCAGGTTGGGATGTTATCCAGCTGTAGACACCTGAAACTAGGGAGACACAGCTAGCCAGGGGCAAAGTGAGGTTCACAGTCTGCCTTTTTACTACATTATGCTGCCACCCTCCTGTTCACACAATCAACCAAGTATCAAGTCTTGTTACGAGCATAAAATCTCTCCCATTTCTCCGTCCACTCCACTCTGGTAGCTTCCAGTTCAATCCATATCTTCCTTAACTTTCATGTGTACTTCTATTCACCAATGTGCATGGCATTGTAGTAAAATAGTTCAAAGAACCGGCTCTCAAGTGACAGAATTTTGAAACTTGGTTGGCTTGCTGTGTGACCCCAAGCAAGTTATTTAACCTCTTTGTGCTCAATGTCATTTAGACAGGGATAAGTACCTCCCCTCATTAAAGGGGTCAAAGGATTAAATGAGATAATGTGTTTTTTTACGCCTTCAGACCCTCTCCCATGAAGATAATGCAGTAACCCAGGGAAACGCTTAAAAGCTACTAAATGAAATAATGAAGAGTAAAAAATTCCATGTATGCTATCATTTCAGCCATAAAAATTACATCTGCATATGGTATGGCACTCAAAAAGTGAAAATGTTTTGAGATAAGGTTAGGGATGACTAAATGCTGTATGAACATTCTAGTATTGTACTATTTAGGTAATACAACTTTTCATACTCACCAGACCAACATATTTACTTTTAAATAAAGTACAAACCCCGTAGCATTTAAGACCTGCTTTCCACCAACTTTCCCATTCTTACGCATCACCTCTTTGTTTCACTGTTCCTGTTAACCCAAATGATTCAGCATAGGTACCGACTCCTGAATTGTACTCCACGTTCT
>CAUYPK010055357.1:0-25826 GCA_963574355.1 Loris lydekkerianus
AAGGAAGGGGAAGGGAGGGGGGAGGTTTTGGTGGAGGGAGGGTAATGGGTGGGGCCACATCTATGGTGCATCTTAGAATGGGTACAGGTGATTGCACTAATGTACACAGCTATGATTTAACAATAATAAAAAAAAAAAGAATGGAAGAAAAAGTATCCAATGTACTCAGCCCTACTATGAAACTAATTTATGGCTTTCACGTGAAAGCTATAACCCAGTTATAGTCTAAGAATAGGGGGAAGGGGGAAAGGGAGGGGAGGGAGGGAATGTAAATGTCTTAACACGATAACTAAGAAAAAGCCAGGAAGGCTATGTTAACCAGTGTGATGAAAATGTGTCAAACGGTCTATAAAACCAGTGTATAGTTATCATGATCGCATTAATATAAATAGCTATGATTTAATAAAAAAAAATTATCTAAAAAAAAAACAACTCATGAGTTTTTGTAAAGGATGAATAAAAATAAAAAGACTATTATGACAAATGTTCTGTTTCAAATTATCCCACTTCACATTGGTCCCACCAATTCAAAATACCAACTCTGCTCTCCACCTAGCTACCCTTCAATACTACCTCCAGTTAACCCTATAATCCACAGTGATCTCTCCTTTCTTTGAAGTGAGGTCAGTTAAAATTTATAATACTCATTTTCTAATTAGTGATTTGGCAAAAATATGACCTGTGATACTGTCAATTGGTATTATATGGTATCTATATTTATCTCTCTACCTACCTGTCTAACCACCTATCCCTCTCTCTCCCTTCTCTGTGTCTTTTTTTTTTCTCTCTCTCTCTCTCTCTGCCTTTCAGTATCTCTCATCCTTATCTCTTCAACTGTGTTTTAAGCTTTATGGGAGCAAGTATCAGATAAAGCAAGAGGTATGACCCATTACTGAATGCCACACAACACTTATATCCAGTAAGTGCTTAATAAAAGTATCTTGATACATTGAAATATCAACTTAAGTTTGAAAACAACCTTGTACTGGAGGCATGGCAGGTATCTGCAAAGACTTAAACTGATGAGCTAAGATGTGAAGGATGGGAGGTGGTAGGCAGCAGGACAGTAGGATACAGTGAAGCTTGAGGCTCTTTCAGAGGTGTTGTGCCAAATCTTCATTCATCCACTGACTCCCCAGGTTAGATGCACAGAAGCTACTTTGGGAGAAGGAAGCATGGCAGATTCTCTCAGATAATTAACCGACCTGCCCCAGTGGAGATCACCATGGTATAAAACAGTTCTGATGACTCTCTCAACAAAAGAATGCCAAAGACATGAAAGACAAAACTTTATAGGGCTTCAACTCCTAGTATGGCCATGGAAGGAGAAGATGGAAAGTATGGAGGTTGCTTCCTGTATCCCTGTGCTCCCTTTAACATCCAAGCACTCTAAAAACCAGAATCTTAATCATCAACTAAGAAGGCATAGGGGTTTTAGTTGACAACCACATGAGAGGTAAGTGAGACACTTGAGGACATGAAAAGAGTTTCTGGAAAAAAAACAGATATTCAATAAATGGACTTCTTTCTTCTCATTTTATCTGCACATCAAAACCACACCACCATCTTAGATATAAAAAGAAAAAGGTAATTAGGAAAATTGAGAGAAAGAGAAAGTTTTGCATCAAAAAAGTATCAAGCTGAATAGAGAGAAATAGGATTGGCAGTGAAAAGGTAAAACCTTCAAGGTAAACTTTGATTCTTCTAGCCTCAACCGTGAGATACACATATGCTTGGTGTGATATTCAAAGTTGTAGAAATGAAAACCTCATGGAAAAAATTACTTATAACTTAGTCAGCAATGATACTTACTCAAATTTTAAAACCCCATAAAATATCAGAAACTCCATGTTAACGTTTCAGAACACTACGCAGGTTCTGATAGAAGGTCTTGAATCAAATGTAAGTTTTAGCATAAGTTCAAAGCCGATGGGAACCACTCTAGTTTTCCGATAAGGAAGGAAAAGAATCAAAACTGTAATTCTGGAACAATAATAATTGGATGTAGGGATATGCAGAAGTATATATAATAATTACATAAATTTGTCTCATTATTTCTTTGAGAAGAAAAAATGCACTTAATAAAAATATTTAATATAATTTCAAAGACTTCAAGGACCCATATGTATGAAACCCACAGGAGGCTATAAACTTTAGATAAGTCCCTGTTGCTAATGGAAATACCAGCTACATGGAGGCTAATGGGAAGAAGACCGAAATTCTACAGACATATGGTATCTTTCCTAGTCAAATATATGGCTGTGATGGCATACTTATTGGAAACACTGTGAATGCATTAAGTTTGCTTTGAATGGATATAGTTTGGCAAGTAGAATAATGTCTTCTGCCCTGGAACCTGCATATATGTTATCACATGGCAAAGGAGAATTAAGGTTGCAGATGAAATTAAGGTCATTATTCAGCTGACCTTGAGATGGGAGTATTATCTGGGATTATTCGAAGTAGACCAAACATGATCACAAGGGTCTTTAACGTAAGTTCAAAGCTGTTGGGAACTTATACTAAAGACCCTTGCAATCATGTTTGGTCCACTTCGAATAATCCCAGATGGAGGTGAGCCATCTATCCTTGGAAGATGGAGGAAGGTCACAGCCACGGAGTGCAGGTGGCCTCTAGAATCTGGAAGAGGTAAAGAAATGAAATGGATTCTCCCTTGGGCCTCCATAAAGAACACAGCACGTCCATATTTCATTTTAGCCTAATGAGATGCATTACTGACTTCTAGTCTTCAGAATTACAACGTAATAAATTTGTGTTTCTTTAAACCAAAAAATGTGTGGTAATTTGTTACAGCAACAATAGGAAACTAATATAACAGGCAAGAAAGAAGTAGCAAGTGATCCTTTTGCTCCTAGCCTGGAAAGCCAGAGGGATTGGTGCCTAAATTTTTCTAGGTGTGTTCAAAATAAGCAAAGAAGGGCCAGGAGCAGCAGCTCACACCTGTAGTCTTGGCACTTTGGGAGGCTGAGGCAGAGGGATCGCTTGAGTTCAGGATTTCAAGACCAGACTGAGCAAGAGCAAGATCCTGTCTCTACTAAAAATAGAAAAATCAGCCAGCCTCTGTGGCAGGTGCCTGTAGCCCCAGCTTAGGAGGCTGAGGCAGAAGGATCACTTGAACCCAGGAGTTTGAGGTTGCTGTGTGTTAGGCTGACGCCAGTGCACTCTAGCCTGGGACAACAGAGTGAGACTCTGTCTCAAAAACAAACAATCAAACAACAATAACAAAAAACCAAGCCAAGCAGATCAACCTTCCACGAATGTAGAAGGATATAATCTAAAGCCTGTTCATTAGAAAGGAAAAGTGCAAAGTAAGTTTATGAGGAAATAGAGAAATCCCAGCACTCACTCATGAGTTGTGCTTCAAGGTAAAGGTGCAAGATCAGTATAAATGGAAAAGTCTCTTTCTGATTTCCAGAGAGGAAGCTTGGCCTGAAAAATACTTTATGATAGCAGAAAAGAAAATGCATTTTTAGCTACTATCTTCCATAAGTCTATACATGAGCCGATTATCTGGCATAGGTAGGTTACTTTACTACAGATATAAATATAATTACAATCATAACAGATTCTCTTACAAAAGTATGTATTTCCCATAAACTAAGGTAAAAATCCTATAAGTGGCTTTCTCTATGACTCCATTCATTTTTCTTCACACATCAGTCTCCTTCGCATCCTTCCTTTATCTTTGTAAAACCCAACATGACATAGGTGCCTGCATCAGTAGGTACTAACAAGCAAGCAAAAATATATTTCTTTTCTCCCAATCCACAGACAACATTTAGTGTCAAGGACAGATTTTTTTTCCCTATAAGTTTTGAGGACCACCTACAACAGCCATGACAGCTGTGCTAATCGAAAAAGCAAACGAGGCCACAAAGGACTGTTCTTTGACCATGTAATCAATTTTCCACTCAATGCATTGTTCATTCTTGGAGACTTTAATGCCAGAATTGATTTTAACAGCCATTATAGAAATACTTAAGTCAAAGGGCTTGCAACCTTTTTAGCATGACCAATGGAATTTTTTTAAATAGATATGTGAATAAATCATTGAGTATGATTCATATGCTTTTTTAAAAAGGGTCTTTGAGTCGCTGTCGAGACATATTCTTTTAAGTAGTCAAGTGGACTAAGTAAAATCCCATACTGAGAAATAGTGCATGAGTTCAGTTTATACTTATAAAATTACATTTGAAACCATTTGTGTACCATTCTCAGCAGCTCCCAGAAAAGCCAATAGATAATCTGTTAGCATATAATGGATGCTCACTCTTCAATATGAAGCCCGAGGAAGAAGTCGTGTGAGCCATTCAGTTGACAAAACATGATGTTAATTTGTGTGCAAGACAGAAAATAGACATGTGAACCCCAGAAATGAGAAGAGATAATAAATAATTGTTGCTCAAGGTTGCCAAGTTAGGAGCTGTTCCATATTAAGTTAAATATTAAAAAAAAAAAATTAAATGACTATACCTATTCTTAAAGAGCAAGAGAAACTGAAATCTTTTGCATATTCATATATACTCTGATAAGAGACACTTAAGGCATTCTATGTCTGGAAACAGAAATGTACTTAAAATGAAATCTAAGCCATTATTAACATAAAGAACAAGCAATCTGTTGAAAAAGGATTCATATTTGCAGAAATTTATTTATAGAAGCTTTTAATAACAGATAGTAGAACTTTCAGTTTGTACTGTCATACTAGATAAATTTCTGAAAAACTATGTCTGTTTTTACTTTTTTTAAATTTTTTCTTGTATTTTTACTTTTTATTTTTTTATTAAATCATAAACACATAGATCATGTATACATTAATGCATTTATGGGGTACAATGTGCTGATTTCACATAGAATTAGGAATGCTTACATCACACTGGTTAATATATACCTCATCTGGTTTACTTAGTTATTGTGTTAAGACATTTATACTCTATAGTTAATAGATCTGACATGTACCCTTGCATTATGCACCATAGGTGTGATCCCACCATTCACTCTTCCTCCCCTCCCATTCCCCCCTCCTCCCTCCTTCATCCTGGGCCACAGTTGTGATCTATTCTTCATGTGGAAGTGTGAGTGATTGTAAATTGGTTTCATAATAGTACTGAGTACATTGGATATTTTTTCTTCTGTTCTTGAGATACTTTACTAAGTAGGATATGTTCCAGCTCCATCCATGTAAACATAAAGGAGATAAAATCTCCATCTTTTTAAGGCTGCATAATAGTCCATGGTGTACATACACCACTATTTATCAATCCATTCATGCGTTGATGGGCACTTGGGCTTCTTCTTCCATAACTTGAATTAAGCTATTATGAATTAAGCTGCAATGAATAATCTGGTGCAAATATCTTTGTTATAAAGTAATTTTTGGTCTTTTGGATATCCACCTAGTAGAAGAATTGCAGGATCAAACAGCAGGTCTACTTTTAGATCCTTGAGTCTTCTCCATACTTCTTTCCAAAAGGGATGTTAACTTGCACTCCCACCAGCGGTGCAGAAATGTTCCCTTTTCTTCACGTCCATGCCAACATCTATAGTTTGGGGATTTTGTTATGTGAGCCACTCTTATGGGAGTTAGATGATACCGCAAAGTGGTTTTGATTTGCATTTCTCTGATGATTAAAGATGATGAGCATTTTTTCTTTTTTTTTTTTTTTTTTTTTTTTAGGTCAACCATTTTATTTTATTTTATTTTTTTTATTTTTTTTTTTTATTATAGATAAAAATATGCACCATAGATGTGGCCCAACCCATCACCTTCCCTCCACCCAAACCTCCCCCCTCCCTTCCCCTTCCTTGGTCCTTTCCCCATAGTCTTGTGCTATAGTTGGGTTATAGCCTTCATGTGAAAGCTATAGTTTACCTTCATAGTAGGGCTGAGTACATTGGGTACTTTTTCTTCCATTCCTATAACCATGAATACTTTGCCGTTTATCCACTCAGTTGTACACACATGGCATTTTTTTCTGACTAAAGTAGTATCAGTCTGTTTCACAGCCTGCTTTTTTTTCTTTTTAAACTTAACAACAATGCTTGAACAACTTTCCAAGACGTTAAATATTCTTTCACAGCACAGACTTTAAAGCTTTGTAACAATTCTCTGTACATTGTTGATTTATTTAATCAACACGTTATTGAAATTTTAACTTGTCTTTAGGATTTTAGCATGCTAGATAATTTTATTGTATAGCCTAATCTTTTTCATATTGTCATTATTTCTTTAGGATAATTTCCTAGAAGTGGAATTATTGGTCAGTGAACATCCATATTCTTACAGCTTCTAGCAAGGATTGCCAAATTGCTTTCCAGAAAGGGTTTTTTTTTTTTTTTCTTTAATCTATTTGCCTTCTCCATTTGCTATGCTGGAAAGGATATGGAATGCTTCTGGGTAAATTTACCAACATTGAATTGATCTAAAGCCATTTTGCCAAAAATCAATTCCTCAAATAACCAAGTCACAAAGCAGCCAGTTGGGGAGGTAGATAGATAGATCGATCAATAGACAGAGCGAGCCAAAGCCAGTTCATTAAATAACCAATTAATACAATAAATAATTTAACGAATGTACTGATTAACATAGTTGTAAAGCAATTTCTGTTGCGTATGGCTTTGGAGATTGCCACCAAGATCAAATGGACGGGTTTTCATTATGTTCTATGGCAGTGGTTTCAGAATTGCTCAGTTGGTTGAAATGAAGAGGTTGTATGAGTGAATAGCTTTAGTATCCAAAAAGTGTATTTCCTTATTAGAAACCAGAATGTTGTCATTTTAAACGGGAATCTCTCCATTTTTACTGATTTCTTTTGCATTCTTCTTTATGTCATTTTCTATTGTCACACTTGTAAATTTTGAGTCCTCAGCTAATTTCTCAGTAGTTCTTCAGCTTATTTTGAGCAATTGGTAAACAAAATTTAATGTGCAATATGGGTGCTTCTATCCCTTCTTAGTTCCTCTCTCGGCTTACCAGTTGGCCAGCATTTTTAGGATTAGTATCGAATGTACTTATTCTTTTTCCTCAGTACTTTTGCGATTAACGTCCATCATATTTGAGGCCCTTATCATACTGTCCATTATGGTAATCTCTTCTGGCTTCTTATACTCCTTTTCTGCTGCTCAGAACAGTTTACTCATTCATGTCAACTTTTCTGCAAACTGCTACTAAGTTCTTATATCCCAATTACTCCTTGCTAGACAACCAAAATGTCAGAATTTCATTATTAGATGGGACTGTTTCCTCCAATTTCTGTAGTATGCTGGTGACTGTCTTTTAAACTTTTTCAATTATATGCATTTTTAGCACTCATTTGCTAATTCCTCAGATGGTATATCAACCTTAGTGCATTTCCAGCAATTCGAATTTTAAATTTCAGCACTTCCCCTGTAAAGGGATGGTTTTGGACACTTCTACATTTTCGATTATTCCAGTCTTGAGTCATTTGGGGCCCTCTTTCATCAGCACCAATGGTGTATCAGCCTTCATTTGGGTTTCTGGAATTAAATTTACATAATTGATTCTGCCTTTTTCTTGCTTAGCCCATCTTCTGGTGTTTATAAGGTATGAGGCCAATTAACATTTCAGGTATTTCATATTTCTTGTGATCTGTTCTGTCACTAATACTTTCTTTTTAACATTTTGACCAGTTTTGTCCTGAATTGTGATATATAAGATTTTCTACAAATTGCTACCAAGCTGATATTATCATTTGTTTTTGTTTACGTTCTTCTTGCTCTATGACCTGGGCCAGAGTACAGGGCGTCATCATAGCTCCCAGCAAACTCAAGCTCCTGGGCTTAAGCCATCCTCTTGCCTCAGCTTCCTGAGTAGCTGGGAGTACAGGTGTCCACCACCCTTCTGGGCTAATTTTTCTAACTTTTGCAGAGATGGAGTCTCGTTCTTGCTCAGGATGGTCTCAAATTCCTGGCCTCGAGCAATTCTCCTTCCTCAGCCTCTCCAAGTACTAGGATTACAGGCATGAGCCACCGCATTGGGGCTATTGTTTATTTTTTCCACAGTATATAAATCATACATGATTACTGGACATAGCCCATGGTTGGAACCATGGGAGTAGTTCTGAAGGTTCTTTTCCCACACCAATCCTCAAACTATTCCAGAATTCACAGGTTACATTGAATGTTGTAGATCAGTAAATCTGGTACATCTGCTGATGTATTCATCTAACCGGCTATTTGGAAAATTCAGTTTTTCTTTTATCAGAAAATTCTTTTCTGATAAAACTGTCTGGTTTCTGGCTTGGTGCCTATAGCACAGTGGTTACAGCGCCAGCCACATACACCAAGGGTGACAAATTCAAACCCAGCTTGGGCCAGCTAAACAACAATGACAACTGCAACAAAAAATAGCCAGGCATTGTGGCGGGCACCTGTAGTTCCAGCTACTTGGGAAGATGAGGCAAGAGAATCGCTTCAGCCCAAGAGTTGGAGGTTGCTGTGAGCTATGACGCCACAGCACTCTACCCAGGGAACATAGTGAGACTGTCTCAACAACAGCAGCAACAACAACAAACTGTCTGGTTTCTTAGGAAAGTCCCATTTCCCTGCCTTCTTGCTAACTATCTTAGTTTTCTAATACTGGTGTGCCCAAATGCTGCAAACGAAACAGCTTGAAACAGCACAAATTTATTTTCACACAGTTCTGTAGGTCAAAAGTTCGGTATGGGTTGCACTAAACTGGAATCCAGATGTTGGGTCACTGTGCCCCTTTCTGGAGGCCCTGGGGGAAAAGGCATTTTCTACATATTCGAATTGTTGGCAGAATTCAATTCCTTCTGATTTCAGGCTGAAGCCCCTGTTTTCTTGCTGACTGTAGACTGAGGGTCATTCTCAGCTTGTGGAAACCACCACTTTTGGCTCATGGTCCCCTGCCCGCATTTTAAAGCCAGCAAGAGCAGTCAGTGTGCGCACTGAATGTCCCTGGTGCGCTCTTCTGCCTTCCTTAGGGGCTGCGTCATCAGGTTGGGCCCACCTGGATAATCTAGGATGATCTTGATTTAAGGTCGGCTGATAGCAACCATATTTCCGTTTTGTCATGCAGTGTAACATGTTTGCACATTCCGTGGTATAGGATATGGACATCTTTGGGGGGCCATATTCTATTCTGCCTCCCAAGCCAACATTAGCTATTATCATTTTTTTAAAAATTACTTTAGCCAGGCTGTTTTTGGCCTAGATTTACAGGAGTGACAGGAGATCCTGTGGTTGCTTTGGCACCATGTTATAAAAAGCTTTGCCCCAAATCCTCGGCAGGAGTGGTTCCCCGATGCAGGCTTTTCCTGTGGGTGGTGAGGAGATGCGTCCTAGAGACAGGTGTCTCTCAGAGAGCTGCTGAGATCTGAAAATGGAAACTGCTATCATGGCTCTGAGGGAAAATAGATGAGAAGAAACCTGACGGATTTTAGAGAAAATGGGGTCAAAAGAAAATATTTTAGAGAAGAGAGACATGAGTAAACAGGAGAAAGCAAGGAGCTGATTTTATGGTTCATGTCCCCAGTAATTGCTGCGATGTGGGAATGTGTGTTCCATGTTAGAGGAGCTTGCCAAACAGGTGTCCATATTTGTTGTATCCACGTACGCTCACACCACAATGAAGATGCTCAACAGTCACCACAGCACTTGGGATTTTATATTGTTTTAATTTTAGCCAATCTGGTGAGGCTACATGGTATTTAATTATAGTTTTCAATTCACTTTCCTTTCCTTTCCTTTCCTTTTTCCTTCCCCCTTCCCTTCCCTTCCCCTTCCCCTTCCCCGTCCCCTTCCCCTTCCCCTTCCCCCTTCCCTTCCCTTCCCTTTTTTGTTTCTTTTGTAGACAGACCAGGTCGGTAGCAGTGGTGTTATCATAGCTCACTGCAACCTTGACCTGCTGAGCCAAAGCAATGCTCCTGCTCAGCTTGCCAGGTAGCTGAAACTACATGTGTGTGCCAGACCAAGCTAATTTTTAACTTTTTATAGAGTTGGAGTTCCTCAATGCTGCCCGGGCTGGTCTTGAACTCCTGGTTTCAAGCAATCTTCCTGCCTCCGCCTCCCAAAGTGCTGGGATTGCAGGTGGAGCCACTGTACCTGGCCTTGAAATTCATTTTCTTGATAAGTGATAAAGCTGAGTATTTTTCATAAAAATTTTGCCCCTTGGGCCATCTTCTTGTGTGAAGTGCCTGTTCAAGCCTTTTGCCTGGTTTTCAACAGGGTTATCTGGGTCTTTCTTTTCCATTTGTAAGAGTTCTTTGTATTACCTGTTCTGGATTTCAGTTCTTTCTCATATATGTGTCTTGCAAGTATCTTCTATTCCAGAGTTTGCCTTTTTTCTGCCTAAATTAAATATTTCAATGAACTAATGTTCCTAATTTTACCAAATTTTCCTTTATAAAATATAGAGAATATGAACTTTTTGTGGGGGGGAGACTGAGTCCCACTCTGTTGCCCTCAGTAGAGTGCTGTGGCATCACAGCTCACAGCAACCTCAAAGTCCTGGGCTTAAGTAATTCTCTTGCCTCAGCCTCCCAGGTAGCTGAACCACAGGCACCTGCCACAATACCTGACTATTTTTTGGTTGCAGTTGTCATTGTTTAGCAGGACCGGGCCGGGCTTGAACCCACCACCTTCGATTTATGTGGCTGGTGCCCTACTCACTGAGCTATGGGCGCCAAGCTAAGAATGTGAAAATATTCTTCTTTGTTTTCTTCTAGAACCTTTACAGATTTTCTTTTCAGATTTCTGGAATTGATTTTTGTGTATGGAGGAAGGTGGGTTCAAGGTTCACTTTTTAAATATGGTTATGCAAAAAAAAAAAAAATAGGAAAAAAAAATAAATATGGTTATGCAATTGACACAGCAGTATTTATTGAGAGGACTAGCTTTCCCCCACTGCCCTACAATTTTATATTTTTCATAAATTAAGTAATAATGTAACTGCATATGTGGGCTGTGTCTGGACACCACTCTGTTTTATTAATTCTATTCAATTCAATACCACACTGAATTAATTACTATGGTTTTATCATTAACTATGATATCTGGTATTGCAAACAGATTTGTTCTCTTTCTTAAAATTGTGTTGTTTTACTTGGCCCTCACATGTCCCTATATGCTTTAGAATCAATATATCAATTTCCAAAGGAAAGATGGGGTTTTGATTAGGATTATCTTATCTCAGTAAAGTCTTACAGTTTTTGTACAAAGGTCTTATGCATCTTCTATAAGATTTTTTTTAAGTATTTGAAATTTTTACGCTATTATAAATAAAATAATTTTCATTTTACCTTTTGTTTACCATTAATAATATGTTGATTTTTAGTTTTTTTTTGGGGGGGGTAATTGGGACAGAGTTTCATTCTGTTGCTGAGGCTAGAGTGCAGTGGCATCAGCCTAGCTCACAGCAACCTGGAACTCCTGAGTTCAAGCAATTCTCCTGCCTCAGACTCCTGGGTAGCTGGAACTACAGGCACCCACCACAATGCCTGGCTAATTTTTCTATATTTAGTAGAGACAGCGTCTCACTCTTGATCAGTCAGGTCTCAACTCAAGTGATTCTCCTACCTTGGCCTCACAGAGTGCTAGGATTAACAGGTGTGAGCTACTGCGCTTGGCCTAAATTGATTTTCATGTTTTATTAGGCTTAAAACCAAGAAATTTTGCCAAATTCACTTTTTAATCATAATTACGTAATCCTATGTATACAACATAGTGATTACAAATATAGTAAGTTTTATTCCTTTCTTTCCAATTCTTATACCAATTTACATCGGTAATTTTATTGTTTTACTGAAGTGGGTAAGTTTTTTAGCATAGTATGAATAGAGGTGGTAATAGTCATCATCTTTGTCACATTTCTGATTTTCAGGGGAAATATTTCAATATTTCTCAAGTATTATTTTTGTTTCAGGATTTTTGTAGATATTCTTTCAAAGATTTAGAAGTCTCTTTTAGTTCTTATTTATTAGGAACTTGAACATGAATGGATGTTCAATTATTAAATCTTTTGTACTCCATCTATTGAGGTGGTCATATGGTTGTTCTCCTTTATTCTGCTTATGATGTAAACTACATTGCTAGATTTTCATCTGTCAAATAATCTCTGCATTTCTGAACAAACTCCCTGGGCCCTGATGTATCTGGTTTATATATCACTGGATTCAATTTACTAATACTTGTTAGGGATTTTTGTGTCACATTTGTAGAAAAGATTGGCCAGAATTTTCTTTTTTAATATTTACATCAAGTTTTGATGTGACTATTATATTGGCTTCATAGCGTGTAATTCTCTCTGTTGTTTTCAAGATTGCTTAATATTGATATTACTTATTTCAAAAATACATGGGAGAGTTTGCCAGTCTGATTTTTTTTTTTTTTTTTTTGTATGTGGAGATTATTAATTACAGGTTTAGTTTATCTTGTAGATACAGAGATACTCAGATTTTTATTTCTTTTACATTGGTGTTTTATAAGTTGTGCTCTTCCCCAGAACTTTGTCCATTTACCTAAATTTTCTAAAAATTTTGGCATGAGAATTTATAATATTCTATTATTAACTTTTCAATGCCTGAAATGTTTGTGGTGAACTTAATCCTTTAATTTTCCTCTTTTTGTCTTGATAAATCTTGCTACAGATCTATTCATTTTTATTAGTCTTTTCAAAGACCTAACTTTTGATTTTGTTGGTTTTCTCTAATGTGCATTTGTTTTCTATTTTATTATTTTCTGATTCTATTTTTATTTCCTTCCTTCCTCCTACTTACCCTGGATTTCATTTACTTTTCTTTTTAAAATTATTCAGTGGATACTAAGATCCTTGATTTTCAGCCTTTCTTCTTTTCTAATATTAATGTATAAAGATAAAAGTAAAGTTTTAATTGCATCATACATATTTATATGTCATATTTTTATTATTAAGGATGGCGGTTTCCAATGTGATTTCTTCTCTTTTTTTTTGGAGACACCAGAGTCTCACCATGTCGCCCTGGATAGAGTGCCATGGAGTCACAGCTCACAGCAACCTCAACCTCTTGGGCCTAAGTGATTCTCTTGCCTCAGCTTCCCAAGTAGCTGGGACTACAGGCACCTATGACAACACTCTGCTATTTTTTGGTTGTAGTTGTCTTTACTGTTTGGCAGGCCCAGGCTGGATTTGAACCTGCCAGCTCCGGTGTACATCGCTGGCACCCTAGCCACTGAGTTACAGGCACGGAGCCTGTGATTTCTTCTTTGACCCATGGATTATTTAGTTCATTACTTAATCTCCAAATATTTGGTAATATTCTTGTCATTTTTTTCTTATCAACTTCTAGTTTAATTTCATGTGGTCAGAGAAAATCCTGACTGAATTTAATTCTTAGAGTTTTCTTAGAAGTTTCTTTTTGGCACAATACATGTCCAAACTTGGGAAATGTTTCATGTGCCCTTGGAAAGAACAAACATTTTATCATCATTATGAACAGGGTTTTATTTTATAGAGACAGTCTTGCTTTGTTGCCAAGGCTGGAGGGTAGTGGTATAGTCATAACTCGGCTGCAACCTTCAACATCTGGGCTCAGGCTATCTTCCTACCTCAGCCTTCTGAGTAGCTGGGGCTAGAAGCATGCACCAACACACAGATAATTTGGTTTTTCTGAGGGTTACCCAGTTTGTTTTTCTGAGGGTTACCCACTCTGTTACCCACTGTAGAGTGCTTTGGTGTTAGCCTAGCTCACAGCAACCTCAAACTCCTGGGCTTAAGCCAGTGGTTCTCAACCTTCCTAATGCCATGGCCCTTTAATACAGCTCCTGTGGGTCACAACCCACAGGTTGAGAACTGCTGGCTTGAGCCATCCTTCTGCCTCAGCTTTCTGAGTAGCTGGGGCTACAGGTGCCCTGGAGGCTACCCAGCTAATTTTTCTATTTTTAGTAGAGGCAGGGTCTAGTTCATGCTCAGACAGGTCTTCACCTCAAATTCATGGGATCCCGCCTCAGCTTCCCAGAGTGCTAGGATTATAGGAGTGAGCCACCTCTCCCTGCCCACGCAGATAATTTAAAAAATATATTTTTTAGACACTGGGATCTTGTTATTTTGCCCAGGCTGGTCTTAAACTCCTGTCTTAGCCGTCTAAAGTGCTGGGATTATAGGCGCGAGCCACTGTGCTGGACCATAAACTCTGTTTTACATATGTCTGTAGGTCCAGTTGGTTTGTCAGTTTTGTTTTTCAGATCTCTCCTATCCTTCCTGACTTGTTTTGCCTGACTATTCTCAGTTATCAAGGGAGATGTGCCAAAGTTTCCTTCCAAGATTGTGGCTTTGTCTATTTCCCCTTTTAGTTCTGTCGATCTTTATGTATTTTTAGTTATATGGAAGTTATATATAAATTAGGATAGTTATATATTTTCCTGATAGATTGACCATATTATCATTATAAAATCATTATCAATGAAATAATTGCACATACGACCATTGTAAAATGAATGGTTCATTACAGCATCAACTCCTGGTCAGGCTTCATGCTGGAAATCTGCTTTGTCTGGTAGTGACCGAGTTTTCTTTTGGTTGGAGTTTTCTTTTGGTTGGTGTTTCCAAGGTTTATCTCTTTTAGTCCTTTACTTTTAGTCTTTGTGTCCTCATACTTGAGAACATATAATTGGGTTTTGATCTTTAATCTAATCTGACCATATTTATATTTTCATTGAAATAGTCTGTTTACATTTAATTTAATTGCTGATAGAGTTTGGTTTATATTAACTGTCTTTCTATTTATTTTCTGAGCTTTTTAATTTGTCTTACCTGTTTAATGTTTTCATCTCTTATCTTTTTTGGTATTAATCCAGTATTTTTTAGCTTTTTAGTTATACAGCCAGTCCCCAAGTTACAAGCATCCAAATTATATACAATTTGCACTTACAAACAAGGACTATTATAGGGAAAAGACAAATGTACCTGTTCCAACTTACATACAAATTCAACTTAAGAACCAACAGGCAGAACCGACCTTGTTCGTAACCCGGGACTGCCTGTGTATGATTTTATTTTTCTTCTAGCGGCCACCCTTGCTTACTACAGTCTAATATTAGCTGGTACTTTTCCCATTTCTGAGGTAATATAAAGCCCTTGGAAACTTTAGCTGTCAACCACTTCGGGCCGTTTCTAATTGTACCATAGATTTTAACTCTGCAGATATTTAAAAGCCCCTGAGATGCTATTGTTACTGTTTTGTGCAGTCAATATTCCTTGCATTTGTCCACATATTTACTCTTTTAGTCACTCCTCATTTCTTTCTACGTTTTCCATAAACAATGTGAAGAACACCTGTGGTGTCCCCATCCATTGAGAAGTGAGCCAGGGCTCTAAGGACCCTTCAGGAGAAAGCTGGGTACCACAGGAGCCACCGTGAAACAGAAGCGTAAGTCCTGGGTTCTCCTCCTGTGCAGCCGGAGCACTCATCTGTAGTACTGAGCCTCTGTTTCTCCATCTGTTCAAATCAGGATTGTACACCTGTTTACCTTATCTGTCTTACACGTATATTCAAGATTAATTGAGTGAGTAGATGTGAAAGCATGGTACGAACCCCAGCAGGGATCAGAAACTGACCCATGGGCTGGCGGCATGCAGGCACAGATGTGTTTTCTTACCTTTAGGGTGCTTTCTTTTTTAACCAAGCTAATGTTTAAAATCATATTTTACATTAAAAATACAGATTTCTGCCTTTACCCCTGAGGAAAAAAAATTTTTAAATCTAGTGCCTGTAGACCCGGCTACAAACCAAGGGGCTTGAGCTGAATGTCCTGGGTACAATCTCCGCACATGCCCCAAACCGCTTGTGGCCAAGTTTACTGAGCTCTGGCTGCCTCATCTCACTTCATGGCCTTTGCTTACTAAAGCATTATATCAATATTAGCTGTCATTACTCATTTAAAAGCCAGGGACACACAGGGACAGAGCTTTCTAGTGTTAAGTGTTGTTAAGCGCTGAAATAGGTGACTGAGAGAGGTTGTAGAAACCTTTCCTCTGGAGACCTAAAAATAAAACAAATTAATCCCCAACCTCTCCAGGAGGCAAAGGCAGGGCCAAATGGCGGCACCAAGTTTCTTCTAGGTTTTAAATTGGGTTGGGGGTGGGGAGGAGCTATTTTAGAATCTGTGTGCTGCAGAGAGAGAGGGTGGAGACTTTCCATTGGTGGATTATGTATCATAATATAATTCAGCATTTTAAAAACAAAAAAGTTTCAGACTACAAATAACAGAAAGGGTGTGAGGCTTTTTATCAAAAAGTAGCATGAGTTGGTCAAAACGTTTTGAGCTGTCCACTTAAATTTTTTAAAGCACAAACTTTTAAAAGGAAGATAGGGAGTAAATTATCATTCTAACCTTCATCAGACATGTAACTATAATGCTAAGTAGCTTACCTGGATTCATTGGATTATTTTATCCTCTCAATACCTTATAAGGTTGATTGTCACCTTTTTACCAGGTATTGAAACTAAAGCTCAGGGGGATGAAATAATGTCCCAATATTTTCAGCTGGTCACTGGAAGAGCCAACTCTTGAACTCCAAACTGAAGGACTCTTAGTGCCCAGATTCTCACCTATTCATTTGAATGATTGCAAACAAGGATGAAATTAATAATTATGAGCTTCAGAAGGGGGGGGTAAATGTAAATGCAACTTGATCAGTTTGAATATCTATCAAAAAACACACTTTGCTTATTCAATATTATGTACACTCTTTCGTTAAACCCAGGCTGCTTAGTACCGCTGCATTCTTATGGGCAGGGCGCTCAGACACCACATTAGAGGGAGAACCTTCTCCTGAGCCATTGGTGGCTCCTTTTCGAGGAAAGTTGTAACTTCCTTGACCTCGATAGTAAGTAGTTTGGTTTTCTGACAGGATATCTCGTGACTAGGTGTTTCCATCATTGCAGAACATACTCTGACCCACCCAGCCAGGTCATCTGTTTATCTTGAGACCAGTTCTTAATTTTAGAATCTGATGAATGCTAAGAACCTTCCCACAGACGTATGTCCCTCTTCCTGTGTGAAATAATACTACAGTTTCAGGAGGTTTGGAGCTCTCCTGCAGGTCTTCGATGGACTCTAAGTTAAAAATCCTTGCTCTAAACCAGGATTAAACCAGATTCCTGGGCTCCATGCCAGCCCTCGTGTTCTCGGATCACAACAGGCACCTCGTCGTCAGTAGCCAGTCATCTGGTTTTGATTTTCTTCTCTCCTAGTGGCTTGATATCTACTCTTTCTTTCTCCTTGTTGCTTGGGGAGTTGAGCCTGGTAAACAAGTTTCAGGAGACACAGGCTTTGCATTCCTGTTACTTACCTTGGAGTTTTCTTGCTACCTTTGGCCATCCCCGTTTATTCACCAGGACACACACACACACACATATGTACGCATCCTTGTGCACAATGCTTTAGGTCAGTCTAGTCTTAATTTCACAGCTGCCTTAGTCACAGAGATTTGTACAACAGAGGTTGATTGACAGGTCCACCACGTACAGATGTGCAGGTCACAGGTTGTTCATTGGACAACAGTAGCTGGTTTGATTGGGGAGCTAGTCACTGGGCTAGACACTGAGCCCATGCTTTCCTCCTCAAGCTAGGTACCCTGGTTCTTCCTGGAGGACTGGGCATCCTTTTCTAACTCTTACAAAGTAAGCGGTATGTGGCATGTGACACCCTTCCTAATCAGGAGTGTCGTCAAGGATACAGAAGACTGACACATCACAGGATAAAATGCCAGTGTCCCTCTTCCTGTTTTGTATCACCAGTCACCTTGTCACCTTGTCTCTTCTTTCTCCTCAATGAACAAACTTTCAGTGTCCTCTGGGCTTTGTTTGGTTGAGTGAATGAGACCTAGAGAGTCCATTGTCTATATTGTCCCACCTCATCCCCCAGGGTTCAGATTTCTGCTCTAATGAGCTGAGAGGGAGAGAGGGTGTGACCGGTTGGATAATTCCACCAGCATTTCCTCTCCCCTCTTTGCCTGCTTAACTTCTAGCTGTCATGCATATCTCAGCTCAAGCCTCACTTCTTAAAGGACAAACCAATCTCCTCTTACATGCTTTTATACCACAATATGCCTCTCTTGCATTGGGCGTACCACTATTGCAATTTCATATTTATTTTTGACATTACTGATATACGTATATCAACTATGTGTATATGCATATATCCATATACCACAAAATCATAAGTTCACGAGAGTTAAGACTAGTCTGTCTGTATTTACTATTGCATCCATATCACCCAGCATATGGTATGCATTTAATTATTTGTTTGAGTAAATGAATATGTGGGAGGTAATTAGTCCAGATCGTGGGAAATCTTCGATTTCTGACTGAGGAGGTAAGGCCCTTCCTACAGACAACAGGAAGCCTATTTCCTAGGCTACACGAACTTCCTGTCTCACTCTAATGTTCTAATTTTGAACTATATATTCCAGCTCTGGCATTCCAATATTGTCTTTCCTCTTTACTCTCATATAATTTCAGAGAAGTTTCCCAAAATCTTACTTAAAGAAAAAGAGGCTACTAGTATATGTTCTTATCTGCCTTGAGAGGCTGTATAGTGTGGTATCTTAAAACATGGGCTTTGGAATCAGATACAGCTGGATGCCCACTTGCTGGCCAAGTGATTTTAAACAAATGGTTTGTCTCTAAGTCTTAGTTGCTTCAATCTGTAAAATGGGTGTAATAATGCCTTCCTTATAGGATTGAATGAGTGTGACATGTTTATCAGAGAACCTGACCCATAGTAATTGCTCAATAAGTAGAAATCTTTATTATTAACTAAACTAAATCCTCATAAGACAAGTGGCAACTAAACAACCCATAGGAACTGAGCAAAAAGAGATCGTCCTTTCTTATTTGTTTCCCAGAAAATATGGAAGTATATTATACTTCCTAAACAGCTACCTAAACAGCTAATATAACATACGGGTTTGTTTCATATGGAGTCCTTTCTCTATGTCCCAGGATATATCTTTGTGTCTTACAGTGGTCCCAGTTCTTTAACAGATTTTTCATTCTCCCTCTGACACTTCCCAGAACACCAGGGAGAGGAAGAAAAAACTAAACCAAAACACTGACCGGTGGTGCACCTTAGGAACTCATAGGGACTTCCAGACTGGAGGAGCATGCCAAGGACCCTTGTGACAGCAAGCAAGGGTGAGGAATGTGCCTCTCCAGATGACAACAGGGAATGCTGCTTGTGCAGGCAGGCCAAGTGAGTGAGGGTGTTAGTTCCATTGGCCTGAGAGAGGTGAGCTAGGAGTGTGGCATTTCAGCCCTGGGAGAAGGAAGCCATGCAAAGTTCTGGGGGGCTAAATCCCAGCATCCACTGGAGCTTCCCTAATCCCATGCTGTTCCCCCACCGTCAGCTTCAGCAGAAAGTCCAGGCTGAGGCATGAAGGCGGCTTAGTGCATTTCCTAGAAGGCCAATAAAAGGCCTCTTTGCTCAAAATCATAGTGTTTCTCTAATCATAAAACTCTCTGTGTGGATAATTTAAACATTGCAAACTCTGAGAATGTGAGGGAGAAGCTAGGATTGGGGGGTGGGGGGGCTGGGCAGCTCTGTATGCCCCGGGCCCAGGCAGATGTCCCATTTGCATGGGTGCCCCTCGTGGGTCCCAAAGCATTTGTATGTTTGCTGTGCACTGAGTGCAAGTCCAGGCACTGGGGATACAGAAGCACTCTCCTTGCCTCCATGCTGGTGGATTGGTTTGACAGTAAATACACTATATTTTATTTTCTAGAAGCACCATAACAACCACAAATACATTTTATTGAAAAATAAAGGAAAATAAATTCTATAATCCCATTTCCTATTTTGTGTGTACCTTTTGCTGACATCTTTGTCTTTTAAAATTTCTAAAGAAGTGATTTAGAGAATTGTCCTTAGTCACATCATTAAAGTTCGGGGGAGAAAAATCTTTTAAGCTATAAATGTTTCCCATTGGCTAATCCAGAGTCCCACCATGACTAATAAGGCTTTCAGCAGCGGAGCGCCTGGCTGCCTCCCTGATGTCCTTTCCTGCCATTCTCCTCCTCCTCCAGCAGCCTGAGGGAGGTTTTGCTCTCTGGAGGCTGCTCCTACCTCAGGGCTTGTGACCTGCACTCTTATCTAGAACCACCCCCACCCCCACCCCCACCACAGAGCTCAAATGTCATCTCCTCAGAGAGGCTTTCCCTGACCCCTGCAGGTGCCTTCTATGGCTCTCCATCCCTTTATCCAGATTTAATTACTTCATAGCACTTTATGACCCCCTTAACACTTATAATTTTAAAGTCTTGTTTATGCAAGCCTACCTGCTCCCCTGGGCATGAGTCACCTGAGAGCCAGGGCCTTGCCTGAGCTGCTGGCTGCGTCTCCCATCCTCTAGGGCAGCAGCTGGCCCAGGAGAGGCAGCATCTGCACCTCTCAGGTTGCAGGGAGCTTTCTGTTTCGCCTTCCTTTCCTTTACATTTGGCTCAACAGAGGTGGCAAGGAGCTGCCCGCCTCCCTTGATAGAAGGGTCTGGTACCAATGTGAGGAAACCTTAGATGCAGGCACTGACTCGCAGAGCTTTGAGGGCAAACACAGGAAGCTGCTCTTCATTCTGCAGGTGAGCTTCCTGCCGCCAGAGGGGAAGATTTCCTGAGGAGCAATGCACTGGCATTGCCGAAGCTTTCATCTAAGTCTGCCAGCAAGGGCTGGCTACCTTCGCTTGGCAGACCCCTTCTTTTTCCTGGTAACTGTCACATGTATCCTTTTACCTACTCAGTGTCAGTCAACTGGCTCGCTGGCTCAGGTCTTTGTATTGTCTGTCACCAGCACAAACTGCCCTGGAACTGCAGAATTCGCTGGATCATGGAGGAGCCATTGTCCATCTTCCATTCGTAGTCTTCAGACCCTCGGCACACGCTCTGGTCGTGTCTTCTCTCTGATTTGCCTGCTTATGGAGAGGTGTAAAAAGAATTTGCTCTAAAAGGAGCAGGAATGTGGAGTTGCATGCACAGGGGCAGCACACTGGCCCCTCATGGGAGGAGAGGGTGTCAGTGGCTACAAGACTTGGATTTCATGTTTTAGAGCCCAGAATACTTGCTGCACTTCTCTGATAAGATATGATAAAAGCCACACAAAATCTTCCCATTGCCCCACTGTCAATCAATAGTTATGAGGGAATTGTCCAGCCAACACATCACTGGAGACCAGGTTCCCTGTAAAGACACCAACGAAAGATTATTGCTTGGGGGAGGGGCACTCACCTTGGTCTCATACTTGGCAGGCTCAGGAGCCTCATTCTGTGCTACTGTGGGCCCAGGAAGCTGGAGGGTTGGAAGCTCTCATCCCCTCCCTTCCTGAAGGGCGGTCCCCTCTCCCACTTCACCACATCCTGTCTGCTCTGTGATCCCTTAGGTCAGTGGTTGTCAACCTTCCTAATGCCACACCCTTTAATACAGTTCCTCGTGTTGTGGTGACCCCAACCATAAAATTATTTTTGTTGCTACTTTGTAGCTGTAATTTTGGTACTGTTATGAATCGTATTGTAAATATCTGATATGCAGGATGGTCTTAGGGGACCCCTGTGAAAGGGTCATTCAACCCCCAAAGAGGTCATGACACACAGGTTGAAAACAGCTGCCTTCAATGTTCTTAGCCACCTCTGTTAAGCAAAATGTAAGGAATTTCCCTTGGATTCCTCTGATGTGCCTAGCCACTAGTCTCTCCCCATCCAAGTGTAATGCACAGATTGCTGGTTTCAGACTCATTTACTTCCTGGGTGCTTTTCTAAAATGCAGATTTCTGGAAAGCACCCCTGACCTGCAGCATCAGAATTTCTGGGGCCACTAATAGGACCATATATTTGTACAAATAATCAACACACTGAAAAGGGCATAAATGTATTTATGATGCATGTACAAAAGACTTAATAAAAAAATAAAATTATAAAAAAAAAAGGACCATATATTTATTACAGAATTTCTGCCTCAGTCTTCAGAGTCTGCACTTAGTAGCCTGATGTGTTGCTCTTAGTTTCTTCTGTACAATTTTGGAGTTTGGGGTCATGCCTGCTCTTTTTGTCTGTTCTTCTGACCCAGCCCTTCCCCCATTGTGTGCATATTTCTTTAAGGGTGCAGATTCCTTCCTCCACCATGTAGTACTCATCCCTAGAAATTCACCTTTTATTTCTTTTTTGATTCAGAGAGCTGTGGCGGTTTTTGCAATATTTCTCAATGCTTGGCCTTTTCCCCTCACATTTAGGGATTCAGGAAGCACTAGGTCCTCCTAGTGACTATGAGGAAGATAGGTTAACCATTATATACAGAAGTGAGCAGGCAGGGACCCCACCACAGGAAGCACAATTAAGAATGTTTCCAGCAGGAAGGCTGTTCTCCAGGAAGCACAGAGAGCTGTCAGGACAAGTGACCTTTCTAATCATGCCTGACATTTCACAGCCTGGAAGGCGGAAGGACTGTCCTTATTCCAGAGGTGCTGTGTTGTGCTGTGTCACCCCAGACACCTGCGTCAGGGGCTGTGGTGACTTGGCCTCCAGCTGGGCGATGAAGCAGAGCACGCAAAGGGCTTTGTTTCTCAAGAAAAGAGAAAACATTGAGCAGGGAGCTTATGTGGACAGTGACCGTGTCTAAGCCGGAGACAGCGAGGCCTTGGAGGAGCATATGGCCTGCCCTGGGGATTAGCCCTGCTCCAATAGCTCCCTCGATGCTGATCTGATCACACAGGCCTGCTCCCAGGAAGTGAAACAGACGGGATTGTCTTCCAGTCTCTTCAGGACTAAGGGGACCATGATGACTCACATTTTACTATCTCTATAGGAAAACAGCTTTTTTTCTTAGTATAAAAAAAATGCATGTTCATCCTAAAAGGTCATACAACATGATATAATGAAGAAAATAAAAATGGCATGTAATCCTATCACTTAAAAGATAACCATTGTTAACATTTTAAGGCCATTTCTATGCATATATGCAATATCTTCAGATACAGTCCTATCAAAAGGTCTCACTGGTTGCTGGCTCGCAGTGGCATGATCATAGCTCACTGTGACTTTGAGCTGCTGGACACAAGTGACCATCCTGCCTTAGTGTCCCTCATAGCTGGGCTATAGGCACTGGCTAATTAAAAAAAAAAAAAAAAAATTTTTTTAAAGATAGAGACTCATTCTGTTACCCAGGTTTGTCTTGAACTCCTGGGCTCAGGTGATCTTTCAGCCTCAGGACTATAGACATGCATGCCCAGCTAAGCAGTATTTCTTTACTCAATATCTTGAACAAATTTCCCTTCAATGAAATATATAAATTTGACAAAATTATTCTAAATGATTTCACTGTATTCCATTGTATGAATATAGCCTCCTGAGACTGTCTCTGATTTTTAATCATGATAGAATGTACTATAATAAACATCCTCATAGTAAAATCTTTCTGCAGAACTAAAAATGCTTCCCTACGACAAATTCCTAGTGAACTTGCTGAGTTGAAGAATTAGGCTTTTACTATCTGTTCTCTAGAAAGACTATACCAATATTCATTTCTACCAGCAGGGAGTAGAGTAACTGCTTCCTTATATTATTCATGATGCTAGAAATCACCATTCTTTTAAATCTCTGCCCATCCAAGAAGTAAAAAAATGATAGATCACAATTGATTTCACATGCATTTCTCTCTTATAGTAAAGAAATTTTGCCTATGTTTATTGACCAACTCGTGTTTCGTGTTTTGTGAATGCACTTTTCTCCCCCCACCGTGGAGGTGTTAACCTTTCTAATATTTAGTTTTATGTACTTTCTATCTAGTAAGGATAATTTGCAGTCACTCAGTTTATAACTATTTTGCCCAGTTCACTATTTGTCTTTAGCTTTCTTATGTGTTTTCTGCCATGAGGAAGTCAAAAATTTGGAGGTAGCCTGGTTTCTGTGGTTCCAGATTCTTTTGGAATCACATTTAGAAATACTTTCTCTATTCCATGGTTGTACAAATTTATTTGTGCCTTCTTCCTAGCTCCCTCAGCTCTCCCGGTGTCCCTGTACCTCTTCTTTGGGGGAGGAGGGGTGTGACACCTTCTCATTCCTTGACTCAGATTAAACCCCATCTCCTCAGAGAAGTCTTTTCTGGTTATAAAACCTAAAGAAGGTTTGCCCAACCCCTGGTCTTCTTTTTCTTAGCATCGTATTGCTTTCTTTCATAACTTTTTATCAAGAATTGTAGTTACATAATTCATGTGTCTTCTTATTCAATGTTGGCATCCCCAGCTAGACTGCAAACTCTAGGGAGAGCAGAAATCATATCTGTTTTGCACTCCAAGCACCTGGCACATAGTAGGTATACAGGACATCTGTTAAAAATCACTGAATGTTAAATGCACTTAGAATTTATTTTGGCATAAGGTGTGAACTGGAGATCTAATTTAAAATTGTCCCAATTCTGTCTTGTGATTGCAACACATGACTGCAGCGCAGATGGGTACTCTCACAATCCCCATTTCACCTGGCACTGGCTCAGGGCGATGAAAGCCAGGATGTGGTGGTGGGTAGGATCGATGGGTCTTGCTATTGCTGGTCCAGTCCTGTTGTCTCCTCTCTCTGCCACGGCTTCCCTCTCTCCATTATTGCTTAGCTCTAAGTGCTTCCCATAATGCTTATTTCAGGGCTTAGCTTAGAGTGGATCCTTAATTAATGGTATTTACTGGCTGATTCAAATGACTTCAATGGCAAGGGAATCAGATACCTTTGATGTGTTTCATACAATATTCACATCAGCCTTTGGAAGCCCTGGAAAATCTATGCTCCCTCCTCACCCCTGAGAAACTGGATTTCTCTGCACCCTTTTCTTACCTAGGGATCACATCTAGGAGCAAGGATAAACAAGGATGAAAGAGATGGAGCAGAGAGAGGAAGGTGGTGGCACTTGCTTAGGTGCAATTTTAAAGTTTCAAGTACTACCTCATGTCGCCAGACATTTGCCCATGAAGAAGCTATGGGAACTTTACAATCAGGCTCAAAGAGGCCATCACTCGTAATCTTTAAAATTTAATATCAGCAATTCTTTCTCAATTTATAAAAGTAATATACTAGGCATAAGATAATGGAAGAAGTCACAAAAGAATTGATTTTATTCCATTTAAACACTGACTTAATGAACATAGAAATGTTCAGCTATCCTCACAATCAAAGAAATGCAACTTAAAAGAGAAAATAGATACTGTTTGACTCTAAAAATAATGGAAGTCACAAAAGAGGAACTAATTTTACCTCATCTAAAAGTTGTTTTATCAAGCCTGAAAGAATTCAACTTTATAAATAATCAACAGATACAACTTAAAACAGCAATTAGAGACCATTTGCTCCTAATAAATTAATTAGAATATAAGAAATCATAATGTTTAATGTTGGCTGAGAACAGTGTGAGTGCTCAGGCCATAATCCTGGTGTTTTGGAGGCTGAGGCCAGAGGATTGCTTGAGGCCAGTTGTTTGAGACCAGCCTGGACAACATAGAAGACCCCATTGCTAGAAAAAAAAATTTTAAATTACCCGAGCTTAGTGGTGTGTGCCTGTAGTTTCTAGCTACTCCAGAGGGAGGATCACTTGAGCCCACGAGTTCATGGTTACAGTGAGGTATCATCATGCCGTAGCACTCTAGCCTTGGTGACACAGCGAGACCCTATTTCTTAAAAAGACAAATATCAATGACAAGCAGAATGTGATAAGACAGTGCTTCATGCACTAAGGATAGGAGAAAAAATAGCTTTGATGTTCTGGACTGGAGTTCAGTAAGAAGAAACAAGAATCCTATAAATGTTCTTTTTTTTTTTTTTT
>CAUYPK010055358.1:0-53695 GCA_963574355.1 Loris lydekkerianus
CCTCCTGGGGTCCAGAAGTCCCTTGCTGGCTCTCTGTATCCTCAAAGGGATGATCGTAGGCAGGTCCCACCGGCCAGAGATGTCTGGAGTCTCGTCTCCCCAGATTCGCCAAGCCCAGTTACAGGGAAGCTGTTACTCAGCCACCATCTTTAATCCCGAAACCCTCCTTAAATAAATACTCTTGCAGTCGCCCAGTAGCTTATTCCAGAGGAACAGAAGGAAATGCTAAACAATTTTGTTTCCCTCCAATACTTAAATATGAAAAATTTCAAAGTCATAGCAGAACCAAAGGCACTTTACAGTTAGCATCTGCCACCTGGTACCATTGATATTTTGCTGCACTTGCTTTAGCACGTATCTGTGCACCTCTTCCTCTCTCCAGCTTATTGTTTGGTGTATTTAGAGAAAATCACTGATATCAGTACACTCCCTCCCAAGTACATCATCCGAGTTCAGCATTTATTTGTTTGTTTATTTATTTATTTACGTTTTTGAGACAGAATCTCACTCTGTTGCCCTTGTTAGAGTGCCACGACATCATCACAGCTCACAGCGACCTCAGTCTCTTGGGCTCAAGCGATCCTCCTGTCTCAGCCTCCCAAGTAGCTGGAACTACAGACTCCCACCCGGAGGCCTGGCTAGTTTTTCTATATTTAGTAGAGACAGGGTCTCACTCTTGCTCAGGCTGGTCTCGAACTCCTGAGCTCAAGTGATCTGCCCACCTTGGCCTCCCGGACTTCTAGGATTATAGTCATGAGCCACCGTGCCCAGCCAATATGTGTTTATTTTTTGACATAAAATGGACATACAGTGAAAAGCACGAGCACTCTGGGAAGGTGAGACAGGTGGATTGCTTGAGCTCAGGAGTTCGAGACCAGCCTGAGCAAGAGCAAGACCTCCGTCTCTAAAAATAGCCAGGCCTGTAGCCCCAGCTACTTGGGGGGAGAAGTGCTGAAACAAGAGGATCACTTGAGCCTAGGAGTTTGAGGTTGCTGTGAGCTATGACTCCATATCACTCTACTGAGGGTGACATGGTAAGACTCTGTCGCAAGAGAAGAAAAGGAAAGGGAAAGGGAAAGAAAAGGAAAGGCATTGATCTTTGGTGTATACTCACTGAGTTTTGACAACTGTGTCCAGCAGGATAACTTAAACCCCTATCAAGATATAGAACATTTACCATCACAGGTAATTCTCACCCTCACCCTTAAATCAACCGATTTTTGGGTTCTTTTTCTGCCATAGATTGGTTCTAGAACCCATTCTACAGCTGCATATAAATGAAATCATACATCATGCATTTTTTCATTTTTGACATTTGGGGGGTATATTGTTTCTGTGAACTTTATTGTGTAGAATCAGGTAGCCACTACCTAGGTTAAGATAGAGTTTTTTCACCCATAAAGAACCTCTTTTGTGCCTCCCCATTGTTGTTAGTCCCTCCCTCTGTGGCCAGTTAGCAGTAGGCGACCACTGGTCTGGTCTCCATTACCATAGTTTTATCTTTTTGAGAATATTATATAAAAGAAATCATTGAACACGTGGCTCTTGAGATTGGCTTATTTCCCTCAGCAGATTGCCCTTGAGAGTTATCGGCGTACTTGGGACTTTATTCTTTCTTTTTGCTGAGTAGCATTTCATTACATGGATGTACTGCAGTTTGTCCACCTACCTGGCAAAGGGTATTTGGGTTGTTTCCAGTTAAGTTACTGAAAACATTCATGTGTAGATTTTGTATGAACATATATTTTAACTTGCCTGGGATAAATACCTAGAATGGAATGGTCAGATCATATTGTGAGTATAGGTTTAATTTTATAAAACACCTCCAGGCTGTTTTCCGAGTAGCTGTACCGTTCTGCATCCTAACTAACAATGTGTGAGAGGTCTGATTGCTCCACACCCCTCATCAGGACTTGGAATGGGCAGCATTTAAAATTTTAGCTTTACTAATAAACATGTGGTGACATTGCATTGTGTGTATGTGTTTTTATTTATTTATTTTTTTGAGACAGAGTCTTATTCTGTCACCATGACTAGAGTGTAATGGTGTCATTGTAGTTCACTGCAGCCTCAAACTCCTGGACTTCAGCAATCCTCCTGCCTCAGCCTCTCAGGTAGCTGGGACTATAAGTATGTACTACAAACTTGGCTAATTTTTTTCTATTTTTGGTAGTGACAGGGTCTCATTTTTGTTACGGCTGGTCTCAAACTCCTGACCTCAAGCAATCCTCCTGCCTCAGCTTGCCAGAGTGCTAGGACTACAGGTGTTGAACCATGGTGTCAGGCCTCATTGTGTTTGTTGTTTTTTTTTTAAATTAAATTATAGCTATGTACATTAATGCAATTATGGGGTACAATGTGCTGTTTTTTTTTTTTTTTTTTAGAGACAGAGTTTCACTTTGTCACCCTGAGTAGAGTTTTGTGGCATCACAGCTCACAGCAACCTCCAGCTCTTGGGCTTAGGCGTTTCTCTTGCCTCAGCGTCCTGAGTAGCTGGGCTACAGGCACCTGCCACAATATCCAGCTATTGTTGCAGTTTGGCCGGGGCCAGGTTTGAACCCACCACTCTTGGTATATGAGGTCGGCGCCCTACTCAGTTAGCCACAGGTGCTGCCCGTAAATTTGCTGCTTTTATATACAATTTGAACCTCATTGTGTTTTTAGTTTGCATTTCCCTAGTGACTAAGAATGTTGAACATTTTTTTTTATGTGATTATTTTTTGTCCATACATCCTCTTTGGTAAATTGTCTATTCAATTCATTTAAAAATCAAATTATTTATATTTCCCAGTTTTGAATTTTGAGAGTTCTCTAAATATCCTGGATATAGTCCTTTGTCAGATGGGTGGTTTGCAAATATTTTCTTCCATTCTGTAGGTTGCTTTCCCCCTCTCTTTTAACGGTCTTTTGCAGAGCAAAACTTTTAAAATTTGATAAAGTAGAATTTATCAATTTTTTGTCTTCTCATAAAAGTTTCATATTTTTCAATTGACATTATATCATTGATCCATTTTCTGTAAATTTTTGTATGTGCTGTGAGGTTTAAGTTGAGGTTCAGTTTTTTTGTGTGTGCTTTTGAATGTCTAATTGTTCTAACACTACTTGTTGAAAAGAATATTTCCCTCTCTGCTAAATTGCCTTTGCACCTTTGTAAGAAATCAATTGGCCATATTTGTTATCTATTTCTTGACTCTTTACCCTGTTCCATTTCATCTATATATCTGTCCCTTTGTCAATATCACATTGTCATGATTACCGTAACTTTATTTTAATTCTTAAAATTGAATAGTGGTGAGTCCTCCAATTTTATTAGATTTTTTTTTTCAAAATTGTTTCAACTGTTCAGTTCCTTTATATTTCCATATAAATTTTAGAATCAGCTTATCTGTATCTGCAAAAAAAAATAAATCCTGTTGGGATTTTGGTTGCATTGCATTAAATCTACACATCAGTTTGGGGAGAATTGACACCTTAACCATATAATTTTTTTTTTTTATTATTGTTTCAGGTTAATTTGAGGGTACAAAGAATTAGGTTACAATGTTTGCAATTGTTAGGTAGAATCCCTCTTATAATTGTGTCCCGCCCCCAGAAGCTATATAAATCTTCTAGTACATGAACATGATATGTCTCTACATTTATTTGATACTTCTTTAACTTCTTTCATCAGCATTTTGTAGTTTTCAGCGTACAGATCCTGCATGTGTGTTGTTAGACTTATTACCCAAATATTTGATTTTATGATCCATGAATACATTTTTCATGGTTTCAATTCACTTCAAATGTTCAAGGTTTCTTTCATAACTCAGGATATGTTCTCTCTTGGTGAATATTCTATTTGCATTTGAAAAGAATGTGCATTCTGCTGTTGATGGGTGCAGTGCTCAGTAAGTTGTCAATTAGATCTAGTTGGCTGTAGTGTTGGCTGTAGCTGTTGCCTTGCTGACTTTCTCTCTAGTTGTTTTATTGAGTACAGAGAGAAGAGTGTTGATGGCTCCTACTATAATTGTGAGTTTGTCTGTTTCTCTATTCAGTTCCATCACCTTTGGTTCATGTATTCTGAGCTGCTTTGTTATGTGTATACACAGTTTAGGATGGTCGCATCTTCTTGGTCAGTTCACTCTTTATTGTCATTATTTAAAGTTTTTTTTTTTTTTTTTTTCAATAGACAGAGTCTCACTTTATGGCCCTCAGTGGAGTGCCATGGCATCACTCAGCTCACAGCAACCTCCAACTCCTGGGTTTTTAGGCGATTCTCTTGCCTCAGCCTCCCAAGCAGCTGGGACTACAGGTGCCCACCACAACACCTGGTATTTTTTTGTTGTTGCTGTTGCAGTTTGGCTGTGGAAGTTTGAACCCGCCACCCTCAGTATATGGGGCCAGCGCCCTGCCCACTGAGCCACAGGCACTGCCCTATTTAAAGTTCTTCTTCTTTTTTTTTTTTCCTGCAGTTTTGGCCAGGGCTGGGTCTGAACCCGCCACCTCCAGCATATGGGGCTGGCGCCCTACTCCTTTGAGCCATAGGTGCCACCCTAAAGTTCTTTTTTAAAGTTCTTTTTTATTCTGGCTAATTTACTTTGCTCTGAAAACTATTTTCTAGGATGTTAATATAGCCTCTCCAGATTTAGTATTTTTTTTTAGGCTTTTAAACATTGAGATAAAATTTATATAAAATTCAACCTTTTAACCATGTTAAAGCGTGCAATGGAATGGTTTTTATTTTTTTATTTTTATTTTTTGAAACAGAGTCCTGAGTTAGAGTGATGTGGCCTCAGCCTAGTTCACAGCAACCTCTAACTCCTGGGCTCAAGTGATCCTCCTGCCTAAGCCTCTTCCCAAGTAGCTGGGACTACAGGCACCTGCCACCACGCTGGGCTAGTTTTTCTCTTTTTAGTAGAGACAAGGCCTCTTGAAGTGCTAGGATTACAGGTGTGAGCTATCTGGACTGGCCTGATTTTTCTATTTTTAGTAGAGATGAGGTGTTACTTTGCTCAGGCTGGTCTTGAACTCCTGACCTCAAGCAATCCTGCTTGCAGTCCAGGGACTGGGCTGGCTATTTCAGGTGGTATATGCCAGGTTGTCAGTTGTTCACACTGATTTCAAAAATGGAGAAAATAGTCATTTCAAGACATTAACAGTCATTAAAGCAAAGCATGTTCACTGTAGAAAAACTAGAATATTTAGTCAAAAAGATACGTGGGTGGTGGGATTATAACCCACCCCTCACATATCAGCATTGCTAACTCCTTGTCATAGAGTCTTACCGGGTTTTCCTCAGGCAAATGTTTATTTTTATGTGACTTTTAAGAATAACTGTATTGTGTGTGTTTTGTATAGTCTCCTTTTTGCCTCTTAAGACCTGAGTGTCTTTCCCTGCTAAAACTAAGTTTTATAGCATTTCTAACAGGCATGGAACATTCCAGCAGAAAGATTAGAGCATCACTGAGTTGACTGACACCCTTTCGTGTGTTAGATTATTTCAGGTTTTTGTTCTGGTAAACACAGCCTTAATCATTACTTTCAAAATGAAATCTTTGTAAAGCCTTTTTATTTGTTGTTTTAAGAAGTAAACCTATCTTCAATGAATCCCAAACAATTAAAAAAAAAAAAGAAGTAAACCTAGATGGAGCTAAAAAATGGATCTCATGTAGAAGGTGAATAGAATGGATGGTGGTTACCAGAAGCCAGAAGGAGCAGCGGGGAGGGGAGCGTGAGGAAGGTTTGGTTTATAGGCACAAAAATAATTAGATAGAACAAGTAAGATCTAGCGTTCATCAGAAGAGAAAATTTGGAATGTCCCCAGCACCAAGAAATCATAAATAATGATAAACATTTGAGGTGATGGATAGCCCAGTTGCTGAAATTTGATTATGACACATTGTACATGTATATCAAAATATCACACATACCCCCTAAATATGTACAACTATTATATATCCATAAATTAAATCATATTACATAATTTTATATGATATTATGTAATAATCATATAATTGTATTATATAATAATTATATAATAAAATTAAATTATAGAAATTAAAATATATACCTAGAAGAGGAATTGCTGCCTGCTTGTAAGGCTTTTTCCTCATCTACTGCCTAACAATCCTTTAGAAGGAGTATACCAATTTATAACCCTCTTGGTGTTTAAGAGTGAAGCTTGTGGCTTTTCATCTTCATTCATGACAAGCATGAGAGGGAAATGTTTCAAATAAATCTGTAACTTAATAAAAATATGAAAAGTCATTTTACTGTATCCCTGGCTCAACTATCACGATGAACTAAGAAACTTGGATTAGGCTTGGTTTTTAAAAACCGCAAACTCTCAGTTGAAATAAATAGAATTTGAATAGTGTCAATGACAAAGAAGCCTAATTTAAGATGGCTTTTTTTCCCAAGTGACATCAGAAAGAGGTACAGAGAGTAGAATAATAGACCTTGGAGACTTGGCAGGGTGGGAGAGGGGTATGGGATGAGAAATTACCTGAGGGGTCCAATGTATACTAACTGGGTGAGGGTTACACAGAAGTCCACACTTCACTACACAGTATATCTGGGTAACAAATCTGCACATGTATACAACCCATCAATTAAAAAAAAAAAATCCCTTTCAGGCTTTTATTTTAGAAAAATATTTTAAATGTTACATTTGATTTTTTTCTTTTTTTTTTGAGACAGAATCTCACTCTGTCCTCCTGGATAGAGTGCCGTGGTGTCATAGCTCACTGCAACCTCAAACTCTTGGCCTTGAACAATTCTCTTGCCTTGGCCTCCTGAGTAGATGGGACTACAGAAATGTAGTTTTTCTATTTTTAGTAGAGACAGGGTCTTGCTCTTACTCAGACTGGTCTGGAACTTCTGAGCTCAGGTGATCCACTCACCTTGGCCTCCCAGAGTGCTGGGATTTACTGGTGTGAGCCACCACTCCCCTGCCTCTAATGTTTACATTTGAAATATAATTTTAAAACATTTCAGTTAATAGATGTCACACACAGTGAATTCCACATTGCATACCAAAAGAAAAGGGGAAGAGGCATCAGGTTTTATAGAGGAGGCTGATTTCTAGAGATTTGATAGTCAGTTGTTTGTGGGGCCAGGCAGGAAACCCTCAAACAGGAAATGGGCCTTGGGTAGGATATTTGGGAGGTGACCTGGAGTCATGCTGGACTGGAGAGCACGTCTCCCATTTGGAGATGTCAGGCATTGCCAGTGTATAGCATTTGGGCCTGATATTATCAGATATTTCCATTTTTTAATACAACCCCAGAAATCAAAGTTTTAAATGTGAAAATTCTCATTTTTTTAAAAAAGTATTCAAAACAAAATTGCTATGAAAGGAAAGAAAACATTCTTGTTGATTGGATTTAGCCCATGAGCTGCCCATTTGTGCCATCGGCCATATTCCTTGGAAACAAACAAAAAAAGAAAGCCGTTTTAGTTTTGGTCTCACATTCATATAACTTGATTGTTTTATACTGGATGTGCTTTGGAAAAAGTGACAAAAGGTTTATACACTGTATGTGTAAACATTGCAATGCATACCTGAACACAAATCCCTGGGAAAACCCAACATTGTTCTCACTTCTTTCAAATCTGGTTGAAAATAAGGTTGACTGAGTGGCGAGTGCATGTGTTCCAATTGCAAAAGAACCTCATCCTCAAAATGCCTGGGTTTGTGTATGGTCAACGTAACAGGTAACAGGGAATAGTTATATGTTTAATAAAGTATAGAGTGTGGTGCAGTTGCTGTGAGATAACTTGCAAAGAGTTTGCTGAGGTGTGAGTAAAAATTACCTAAAAACCAACCTTGTGTTGCCACTGAAGATATGCAATTGAAAACACTTCCTTGAAGTAAATTTTCCAAGTCACAGTATCTGTGGTATCCTTGGTAGCTCATGCTGGACGCCCAACGTTGATGTTTACAAGGGAATATGCCCAAGCCTTTGTTTCCGACATGAATTGGCAATTATGTTCATGATAGGTGATAAAAAGTAGACATTGCCTTGTTACTATCTGATCAAGAGCCTCACCATTATACCCATTCATTCAAAGGTGTGTGTTTATATTTAAATGATACTGAGTGAGGAAGAAGAAGGTATAAATGACCAATAGTACTGGAATAATTGTTAATAGCAATGGATTGATTGCTGTTCCTGATTTTTTTCTAAGCCTACCCATTGATAGGTTGAAAATGAAGCTTATGTTGTTTAGCCCAGAGAAGATGGGGTCACTCATTCACTGTCGACTCTGCCTACTGGGTGGCCATTCTCCAATGAGGGAAAAAAGGAGATGTTACTGGGACAAGACAGCCACACCATACACACAAAATTTAAACTTATACAAAAGGCAAAGAGAATAGCATTATGGAGACTTGTGTATCTTCTACACAAATTTGACAAAGATCAAATCATGACCCCTCAGTGGTGTATATCAAAATAATCTCTTTGGATTATTTTGAAGCAGTTCTTAAACTACCATTGCCTTTATTCTCAATACATTTAATACATGTTCCTAATAAACAGTAAGCACTCTCTTTTAAGCATAACCAGATTACTATTATCACACCGACAATTTCTGTGCCCAGAACATTGTCATGATCATCTTCAGTGGCCACACATCTTGTTATTTGAGAGTGGTCTTGACTATTTATAGTTTTAAATGGACATAAAGCATTGGGAATCAGTTTTACGGCCACAATGAAGGCTACCATTTGGGGAAGGAAGGAAGGGGGAGAGAGAGAGAGAAGGGAAGGGAAGGGGCCGAGAGTGGAGGGCAGGGGAGGGGAGGGAAGGGAAGGGAAAGAGAATGAAAGGGAAGGGAAAGAGACTTGTTTTCTTTTCTTTCTTTCTTTTTTTTGAGACAGAGTCTCACTGTGTTGCCCTGCCCTTGGTAGAGTGCTGTGGGCACAGCAACCTCAAACTCCTGGGCTTAAATGATTCTCTTGCCTCAGCCTCCCAAGTAGCTGGGACTACAGGCACCCACCACAATGCCCAGCTATATATATATATATATATATAGGAACCTGCCACCCTGGGTGTATGTGACTGGCGCCCTACCCACTGAGTTAGGGCCGCTGCCGAGACTTGTTTTCCTGTAAAGTGACCCTGAAAATAGTTTTCAAGCATATTTTAAGTAATGTCAGCAGAACCAGGCAAGGCTGATGCTGCCCACAGTGGATGCTTCAAGAAACGTGGTTGTCTTTTGTGCATACTTTGACTTGTTTAAGGAGTTACCTGATGAAGGAATGGTGGGTCCGGAAGGCAACTCAAGGAGAAGAGTGATCGCCCTGGTGCTGGGACGCAACCTCTGCCAGCTGCAATGTCTATTTTGAAAGGGGAACTTTTGGGTGAGCTTTAGCCATTGTTTCCCTCCTTCCTTCATTCCAGGTCTTGTCACATGCATCAGACATACAAATGTGACTGAAGGTCTTGCACAGATGGCGGTAACAGTGTCCAAATATACGTGGCATGTCGGGCCCTGTGCTGGGGACTAGAACACAGGATGCATGTGATGCAAAAGCTGAGACCCAAAGAATGTGCGTTTAGCTGCAGATGAGGGAAGGGTGCTCCATGTAGAGGGAACAGAATGTGCGAAAGCCTGAGGGTAGGAAACAGCGGGTAGGACATATGAGGAAGCAAAGTCCAGCATGGGTGGAGGATAAAGTGATTCAAGCCCATTCAGAGAAACAGAGAAAGGATAATGCATTTTCCTTTCTCTAAACTGGGTTGGTTCCTCTGCGTCTTCTTCCTGCCTCATCTCCTCTTTATTACAGGAGAACAAGGCAGTCTCATTTGCTAAATCAAATAAAATGCTCTAATACATGATCTCCACTTCTCAAATATGATTTGAAAGCATAACATGAATTTATTGGTCCTCTAAGGTAGAGGCAGGTTCTTTAACACCACAACAAACACAAGCCACCTAATAATAATCATATTTATTAATCTATAGATGGGCGAGGCCTCAAGAAAGTAGGGTGGAGAGAGGGAAACTAAAGCCAGGAGAGAGGAGGCTGTGAAATGGAAATACATTTTAAATTCCATGCTTTGTGGTTTATGATTAACAGCAACGCAGAAAATCTCTACAGAGTTATGAAAAATTCATCAGTAACATGGCCAGGTCCGAGAAGCTGGTCATTGTTTGATCAGATTAACGATAATGAGAGCAGTCTTGAATGAACTCAGATTAAGAGGAGGACATTCTCTCAGTACTATTCAGTCACATGTGTATGATCACATTTCCTCACAGCCAGGTGTCCCTAGTTGTTTGCTAAAGGGGTCTTTGCTAAGGTAGAACCAGGAGGGAAGAGGCTGAGCTGAGCCCAGATGCCAGCTGGAAGCTGGGGTCAGAGGGGCACTTGCTGGACTCTGGCTCCTGTTTATCTAGTCTCCAGGACACTGACTGCCCTTCTGTTTTTCAGACCTGTTTTCTTTTTCTTGGGTCTGCTCCATCCCAACTTATGATTTACTGGTGTTGAGTACCCTTGATGTGCCACACAGTGTTCTAAGTGCTGGGGACACATCTGTGACTAAAACAGGCAAGGAGCTCTGCTCTTGTGCAGCTGCCCTTCTCATCAAGGGAGACAGACAAGAAACAGACACAAAGAGGAAGAAAACTATCAAGGAAAAAGAAAAAGCAGAGCAGGCTTTGTGGAAGAGGTGACAGCTGAACAAAGACTTGAAGGAAATGGAGAGTGATCCATGAAGATCTCTGGGGGAGAAAAGCACTCAGAGTGCGGCAGTGGCATGTGCAAAGGTCCTGGGGTCTTCAAGAAACAGCCAGGAGTCATCAAGAATCACATGAGAGAAGTGAGTGAAGCCAGATCATCAGGGCCTTTTAGACTAATGTGTAGATTTTTACTAAGTGAAATGAGGCACATTGGAAAGTTTTGAACAGAGGAGTGGCATGATCTGACTTGAGTTTTAACAGCATCTTTCTTGCCACTGATAGAAAATAGACGGTAGAAGGCCTGAGTCAAAGCAGGTAGATAAGTTAGAAGATTATGGCTATAACCAGGCTGATGAGTCATAGTTAAATTTTGGATGTTCACTTAGAATTTACAGTGGACAGAATTTCCAGATGTTTTTGACCTTGCGTGTTGGCTATTGAAAAAGTAATGTCATTTACTTATTGTAATGAATCCAGATTCTTTTGGTTGCAAGTGACAGAAGATAAATCACACTGGTCAAACAAAAAGAGATAATTTTTTAGCTTACATAACAGAGAAGTTTATGGGTCTGGGTGCTTAAAGAGTGTAGGCAAGGACTGCTCTCCATCGCTCAGCTCTGCTTTCTTTCCAGATTTCTTCTCCTTCAGGCGGTTTTTCCTTGTGGGGCAAAATGGTAGCTGGAAACCCCACACCGGTGCCCTATCATCTTACTTCTTGTGGGAAGAGCATGATTGTTTCCCAGTGGCTCCAATAATGTCTGGGGTAACCAAATCAGTTGGGAATGGTTCATTTCTCTTCTCGTGGGGTCAGGAGGGCACAGTGTTCTCATTAGTCAGTTCTGGAGCCGGGGAGCGAGGTCAGCCTTTTCCAAGCCCTGTGGACTGAGCAAGGATGTTCTCCAAATGAAAGCCAAGATGGTCTTAATAAAAGACAATAAGCATGGCTGGAGGAAACAGGGATTCTGTTGTCCCAGTGTAGCTAGAATCCTTAGTCTGGAATGCCAGCAAATGCAGAAGATTCTAAGGAGGTCGTAAGGATCAAAGGAGTGCAGAACATATGACTAGGACTGGCTGGACAGCAGTGTGGGCTGCTTCAGAGGGCTTTTAACTCAGCATCACGGTGCCAGCTGGGTTTGAATACTGGCCAGCCAGGTCCACTCTGGAGCCAGTCAATGTGGTCACATCTGGCCTCCTTTTCCTGAGGGGCCACGTGTCTTTTGGGATGCTGAGTGAATGGAGAACTCAAGTGCCATGCTGAGTCCCAGCTCTGCCACCTTTGTGCTGCTGTGTGACTTGGGCAAGTTCCCTAACTTTACTGAGCCATGGAGGATACCGCAAGTGTCAAAGGAAGGAAGGTTTTTAAAAAAGATTTGGGAAACCGTGGCCCCACCAGGCAGAGGCTGGCTGTAGTGTGTCCTGACCAGGAGCACTTTAGGACATTTGCTGCTTGTGGGGTTTCCAGATAAAATACAGGCTGGTCAGTTAAGTTATATTTCACATAAACAGTGAAGACTTCTTTAGTCTGAGTATGCCCAAATATTGCCCAGGACATACTTATATTTAAAAAATTATATGTTGTTGATCAGAAATTCAAATGTAAGTCTTTTTATTTGCTGAATCCGGCAGCCTTAGTTTGTGGTAACAAGGGCAACGTGTCCTCACTGATCATTCATGGCTAATCCCGACAGCTACCTCCAGATAGCCTGGGGGAGGATTCCCAAATTGTGGACTTTACCAGCATTTTCAGACTGGATGTGAGTGAACTTTTTGTTCTGTGGCTTTATGACAAAGTTTGAATTCTTGACCGTCCTGTGCTTACTTTATTCATATCAACCATATTATGCCATCATGCTTTTAATTCTCATCTTAAGATAGGTTTAAATTTTGGATAACTACGTTGCTTCCTCTAGTTATGGGCATTGACCTTGGGCTCAGTCACCTCCGTGTTGCAGTTTCTCCATTTGTAAAACCAGGAACCTGTAATTTAGTAGTTACCTATTAGGTCGGCGTGAGGATTAGACAATAGATGAGACGTGCTTCGTTCAGTGTCTGGCACCTGACAAGCGCTCAGGAACTGTTAGCCACTGCAGTTGTAATAAATGGGTCTGGCCAGTCTGGAATAACTCAGGTTAGGTCTGCCACATTAACTTCTCAGCTTTATTTGGAAATATTGTGATTGAATCGTTCTTACACTTTGGACTTTATCTCCAGCAGTCGACCCCTTAAAGCAGAATAATAAATCTATTTGTTTGTTTGTTTTGGAGACATGCTCTCACTTTGTTGCCCAGGCTCAAGTGCAGTGGTGTCATCATAGCTCACTGCATCATCACTGCATAGCTCACTGCATCATAGCTCACTTGATCTTCTTGCCTCAGCCTCCCAGGTAGCTGGGAATTATAGGTATGCGCCACCATGCCTGGCTAATTTTTCTATTTTTTTGTAGAGATGGAGGGTCTCACTATATTGCTCAGACTGGACTCAAGTGACTCTTTTGCTTTGGACTAGAATTATAGGTGTGAGCCACTGTGCCTGGCCAAGATTTAGTCTTGAATCTTGGTACATGTGGACAGCTATCTTCTCTAAATTGGTGGGAGGGGTGGGGACAGAAAGGGAGAATTCTAACAGTGATTTGGACTGGGTTGTCCTCAAGAATGCTGGGCACGATTATGGTCATCTTAATTCTAGACTGTGCCCCCAATCCAAGCAGGAATGCCCTCTTTTAGCAAGGGGGATGGACACAAGAGTGTGACCTGAATCTGAGCCATTTTGAGCCATTCTCTGCAGCCCTAACTATTCTTATCTGTTCCTCCCCTGCAGGCCCTGAGAAAATGCCGGGACAGTTAAAAACAAACTCCCAGGTCATCATAAATGTTTGAGGATTATCCAGGAATAAGGAGCAGACTGGGCTAGACCAGGGTGCCCTGTAGGTCTTACAAATGCTTCTTTTTGCTTGGGATCATTTAAAATGGAAATGTTTTTCAAGCTCGGTGTTTTTATCCATATGACACTTTGAGAGAAATGTTTTTAGATGTCTGTGGGAGATACAGCCGCTGAAGTCTCTGTTCTGCACGATTCTCTTGTAGCTTCTGTAAAAAGAGTGTGCTGCGGTGGGGGTGGGGTTGTGAGATTTCAGAGGCAGATCAAAATGTTCTTCTTTTTTCTTGAAATGAACATGTACCAGTGAAAGACAAAAGTGTTTGAAAGGTCCACATCAACTTTAGTATTCAAGTTGTAACTTTATATCTGTTATGTAACTTTATATGTAACAGTAATCTTGCAACTGGAGCTAGCATTTAAGTGATGGTTACTGTATGCTAGGCACTCAGCTGATCTTTAGGTACCTGGCTACCCAAAATGTGGTCTGTGGGCAGGTGGCATTGGTGGCACCAGGAGCAGGTTTAGGAATGTCAAATCTCAGGACCTGGCCTAGCCTCACTGAATTGCATTTTAATACAATCAGGTGATTTTATGAGTATATTAAAGTTTGAGAAGACCAGTTTAATCCTCAGAACAACTCTAGTGTAATGAAGAACAACTTGATTAAAAGTAGTTTTTATGGTGGTAAAGATACATATGTGTCACTTTATCATTATCGTTTAACTCTCAGTGTATAATTCTGTGACATTAAATACAGTCGCTATATTTTGTCACAATCATCAAATCATCACCAAAACATTTTCAACATCCCTAATACAAACTCCATATCATTAAACAATAACTGTCTATTCCTCCTACTTGTGCCCCTCTATTTTGCTTTTGTCTTTATGAATCTGCCCATTCGAGGCACCGCATCTAAGTGAAATTATGCAGTATTTGTGCTTTTGTGTCTGGCTTCTTTTCCTTAGCATGTTTCTGTGGTTCATCCATGTTGCAAGGCGTTGAATCAGCGTTTCATTCCTTTTTATGGCTTAATAATATTCCATGATTTGCATACAGCACATTTTGTTTATACATTCATCCATTGCGGGGCTAAAAGGTTGATTCCTCCTTTTAGCCATTATGAATGATGCTGCTATGAATGTTGATGTACGAGCATCTGTTGGAGTCCCTATTCTTGGTTCTTTTGGGTATATTCCTAGGAGTATTAACTCTTTCTAACATGAAGAAATTGCAATGGAGAGACATGAAGGGACTTGTCTGAAACTGCACAGGCGGTCAGTGGTAGTGCTGGGTGTCTGAGTTTATTCATTCCCTTCCATTGACCCAGAGAGTATATGCAGCTTTGCCTTGAAGAGAAGGATTAGTCTTTCTCTTCATTTATAGTGGTGACATTGTGGCCTGATGGGAAACCTTGGGCTTTGGCGTCAGCCAGATCTGAGTTCAAATCCAGGAAGTTGCCTTCATTAAGTATGATTTCGTGGGCAAATTACCTGTGCTGTCTCTGGCTCCCCTAACCCACGGGCATTGCTGAGATCATGAAATGTGAAAAAACAATTCAAGGGCCTTTGTTATAAATTTAAACAAATATTGGTTTCCATTAAACATAAGGAGGTTCCTCAAAAAAATTAAATGTGGAATTACTATATGATGCAGCAATTCCACTTCTGGGTAGGTACCCCAAGGAACTGAAGGCAAGGACTTGAGTGGATATTTGTACACTTGTGTTCACAGCAGCATGGTTCACAACAGCCAAAAGCCTGAACCAACTTAAGTGTCCCTTGACAGATTAACATAGAAACAAAATGTGGTCTACACATATGATGGAATATTATTTAGCCCTAAAAAGGAACACAGGGCTGACACATGCTACAACATGGATGAAAAGTGAAGGCACAATGCTGAGGGAAAGGCAGCCAGACACAAAAGAACAAATACTGCACGATTCCATTTATATGAGGTACCCAGAGTGGTCAAAATCAAAGAGACAGAAAGTGGGATGGGGGTAATGACAAGTAATTGTTCAGTGGGTACAGGGTTTCAGGTGGGGATGATGAAGAGGTTCTAAGATGGACGTTATGTGCTTGATACCACTGACCTGTACATTTATAAATGATGTATTTATTGCCAGGTGTGGTGGCTCATACCTATAATCCTAGCACTTCAGGAGGCTGAGGCAGGAGGATTACTTGAGTTAAGGAGTTGGAGACCAGCCTGAGCAAGATTGAAACCCCATCTCTACCAAAAAAAAAAAAAAAAAAAAAACTAGCCCGGCATTGTGGTGGGTGCTTGTAATCCCCCTACTCAGGAGGCTGAGGCAAGAGGATTGCTTGTGCTTAAAAGTTTGAGGTTGTTGTGAGCTACGATGATGCCACCACACTCCATCCAGGATGGCAGAGTGAGACTCTGTCTCAAAAAAAAAAAAAAGGTTGTATTTATGTTATATATATTTCACTGGAAGAAAAACAGTAAGGAGACAAAGGAGAGGCAGAGTGACCTTCCAGGTGCCAGCGTTACACTGGTCTGTTCACCTACTAGGCTCTTGGTGGAGCCCGGGAAAGGCCTGGTCCTTTTTAAATTTTTAAATATAATGATTATAAAACCATTACCTCAAAGTGATCAGTGTTTTTATTGGGTGACAACAGTGCGCCAGAGACCGGACTAAGCACTTTCCATGTATTATCATAGTTTCAGCCATACGACAACCCTGGGAGGTAGGAACCATCACATTTGACATGTGACGAGGCCAAGAGAGACCAATGCTTCTCCTAAGGACACACAGCTGGGAAGTGGTGGAGGCAGGATTTGAGAGCCTCAGGACCTCATGCTGTCCTGTGCTGTGTCACCTCCCAGGATGCCTGCCAAGACGTAGTCTAGCACACACACCCTCAGAGTTCTAATTGTGCCTCCTCGCTGCAGGGAGAGGAGTGGGTGGTGAAGGTCACTGGGCCACCTCTGCCAAGAGCAGGGCCATCTGTGGCTGTCACTGCTGGTGGCTGCTGGATGATTTTTCTTTTCTGGATGAACACACACATATGACAAGGAGAACAGATATTCAGGGAAACTTCCAAAGTGCCAGAAAGAGCTCTTGGAAACGGCACTGGTCTAGGAGTCCCTCCAGAGAGAGACCAACCATTTTCCTCATCTCAGGCAGCCCTGACAGATGCAAAACAAACTTGCAGTTCACTTCTAAGGGAGCGGCTTCCAGATTCCTAACTGAGAGAGGCTAATTAGGAATTACGGTGCATCCGTCATCCTTGGGGGCGCTTTGCACATAATGTTCGATGCTCGTAGCTTCCCTGGGAACAAGTTATCAGGGCTTCTGTTTTTGTAGCAGAAAGCAAGACGAGCTAGAGAAGGTTTCCATGGATTGATTAAGAAGGAAACTGAGGCTGTGATGGGGAGAGAGCTGGGTTTTCTTCTCTTTTCTCTGTGGTTTGATTCCAGATCTACATAAGAAAGATCCAAAGGCAGCCATTACTTTGGTTCTGAAAAGGGTACATGGCAGGCTCTATGGAAGGTGCACGCACACAGACCTGCCCACACACAGGCTCTTTGAAATCAGTGCTGAGTTCAACTCTCAGATTTGCTGCTTATTAGCTGTCTGTCTTTAAGCAACTGTGTGTCAGTTTTTTCATCTATAAAATACACATGTCATTAGGACCTACCTCTCAGGACATAAGATACTTAGCTTCATATGAGACGTACAGGAAGTAACAACTAAAAGCTACTGCTGCTGTCATTATTATAATTATTACTACATAAAATATTGCCAAGTATTAGAACAATAGTGAACAACTCCATAATTGGTTAAAAACTATCAACATTAATATCTTCCCCTTTAAATAGTAAGGGCAGTAGACTATTTATTTTTAAATTTTTCTTGAATTTAAACAGAAAAAAACAGTTTAATAAGATTCCCTATACTTATCACCCAGATTCAACGATAATCAACACCTTGCCAATCCTGTTTCATGTGTCTTTGTTCCACTTCTGTGTGTGTGCGTTGGGGGGTATTTTGAAGCAAATCTTGAAGGTTGTAGAACTTTTATCTGCAAATGCTTCAGTATACCTTTCAAACAGGTACGACCACTTAAAATAATGTTACCATAAAGTTATTACCATAGCTTATAAAACAAAAACAAGTATTAATATAATTTAATACCCAGCCCAAGTTCAGGTTTCTTTACATGTCTTTAAAATGTCTTGTTGCAGTTGATTTGTTTGAATTGGGATCCATAAAGATCTCACATTGCTTTGGTTTGCATGTCTCTTAATTGCTTAATCTTCAGAGTTTCTCCTCCCCTTTTCCTACATTACTTATTTGTTAAAGAAGCTGCATCATTTGTCTGAGAGAGCAGTGGTCCCTGCCCTTTTGTCAGGGACTGGTTTCATGGAAGGTGAATTTGCCATGGCTGGGAGGTGTGCAAGGGGGGGACAGGAGGCAGAGCTGCGCAGTGATGTGAGCACTGGGCGCAGCTGTAAATGCAGCTGAAGCTTCACTCCCTTGCCTGCTGCTCACCTCCCTCTGTGCAGCCTGTTCCTAACAGGCCATGGGCTGGGACCCTTTGGGTGCAGCAACCAGTTTCACGGAACACGGTTCTTCCATAGACGGGGTAGGGAGGATTGGACAGGAGGCGCAGCTCAGGCAGTGATGCTGTGGAGCCTGACAGACCACGGACTGGTACTGGTGTATGGGGATGGCTCCTGGGGAGTTTTCACGCTTCCTTGGGGGTGTGATTTAACTTGTTCATCTGTCGCCATATTTCTTATAAAATGATGAAACAATAGCTAGATCTAGAGGTGTTTGAATAGGTTCAATTTTTTGTTTTTTCCTTTGCAGGAATACTGCATAGGTGGTGCTGTCTGTCTATTTTGTAATGATCACATCTGAAACCATGCAACAATTGGACATTACATTTTTAGCGATGCTAAGATTGAAGGAGCAGGTCAGGAGTTGTCAGCCTGATCTATCCATTATGAGGTATCCCGACAGTCTTTCACCTAAGGACAGCAGAGAGTATCTATTGAGACCCCTTATTCCATCAGAGGTTGAGATATGAGGCTTTCCTAGTCCAGTTATTTCTTCTGCATTATAAGCTGGAATTGTTTTATAACTATCTTTTGCGTATCACCTTTATGGTTATCCTGAAGTGCGGTTTGTAGGCAGGATATCTGCTGATTCTTTCTCTTAGCAATTTTTCAAAGAATGAGTTGGTACCCTAGCAACCTCCATAGTTGGCTAGATATTTTTAAGAATTTTATTATGAATTTATGGATTTGAAAAGTGATTTGATATGTTTCAACCTGTTGTGGACTTTACTCTTTTTGATGCTCAAAGTGTTTCATTCTTCGCCAGCGGAGCCACTTGAAATTGTCTCACAAGGGTTCTGGACACGGTGCTGGTTCTGGACACAACAGTTGTTGTGAATGACTTCTGTGCCTTTTGGCACAAGGAGTCGTCCCAAGATTATTTTCTTCCCCACAGCTGGAGTAAGCCACTTCTCGAAGGAGCCTTGATTCCTTTTAGTGAGAAATGGCATTTCAAAACCACAGTTGGGTACTCGGGGTCCTCAGTTCCGGGTTATCCTCAGTAGAGTTAGTAACTATGTATGTTTTGGAGACAGAAAGAATTCATGATGATATTTTCATATTTAAATATAAGATGACATGCATTTACTTAACTTTCTGATTCTATACTTATATCTCTTTTTAGTTAAGAAAGGAATTATGTTTTCTAACTATATTGACCCAAATTCAAAATAATGATATTTACACTGCTACTGTTAAATAAGAATACTGAATACAGTTACATTTTTTTTTTCCCTGTTCCTTTTGGCCATTAGGATATGTCCTGATAGAGTGATATAATTTTTTTCTCTATTTGTTATGTTTCACGGCACATTTGAACCTGTAGTTAAACTTCTGCAGGACACTTAAATTATGTTGGTCAAAAAAGAGAGTAAAAAAAGAATATGTTTATGGTGCATTGAACTTCTTTCAAAAATAATTTAATTAATGGTCTTTTTTTTTTTTTTTTTTTTTGAGACAAAGTCACAAACTGTTGCCCTGGGTAGAGTGCCATGGTGTCATAGCTCATAGCAACCTCCAACTCTTGGGCTCAAGCTACCCACTTGCCTCAGTTTTTTTATTTTTAGTAGATAAAGGGGTCTCACTTTTGCTCAGGCTGGTCTCAAACTCATGAGCTCAAGCAATCTACCCACCCGCCTCAGCCTCCCAGAGTGCTAGGATTACAGGCATGAGCCACCACTTCTGGCCAATTTTTTAAAATTAAATCATAGCTGTGTGCATTAATGCAATCATGGGGTACAATGTGCAGGTTTTATATATCATTTGAAATAATTTCATCAAACTGGTTAACATAGCCTTCACAGCATTTTCTTAGTTATTGTGTTAAGACATTTATATTCTACACTTAGTAAATTTAACATGTAACCTCACTCCCGGCTAATTAATTAAGTTTAAAAACTTTTCGGCACACCTAAGGTCCTATCACAGCACACAAATCACTGTGATATACAGATAGGTTTAGTTATTTTGGTTTTAAAATTTTTATTTGTTTTAATTTAAATAAAACCAGTATACCTCTATTTAAATAAAACCAGTAAACCTCTATTTAAAAAAACCAGTATACTGTATATGTGTACACATGACATATATGTTAATACAAATATTAGCTAATATCACCCCCTTTCTTAAACAAAAGGTTGAATATTATGTACACTGTCTACCCTAATAATCTAGAGTAGGATACCCTTGTTTAATTCTGTTTCAGCTTAGTTCATTTCGTTGTGTTTGAATTTCATTACAATTACAATCGTTTCTGATCATTCACAGCAACTGTATTTCATGAAGTTTCCACACAGAATTTACAAAATTCAGAGCCTGTGGGGGAGATAAAAGGGTTAGTTTCCTGCAAACCTTTGGTCCTGTTTTCACCGACTGGTCTACACATAACCTTGTTTTACATGTGTTTCTGTGTAAAGGCACCCCATTTTATAGATAGTTGATTCTTTGCCGTTGAACTCATGGCCCACAGCTCTATAACTCTGCCTGAGTGAGGCTAATCTAGCACGCGTGTTCACGTGTTCTCTCTGCACGGCCCGCCATGGCATTCTTGTGCTCAGGGACATGAGAGAGTACTTCTGCACTAGCTGAGGCTTCCTTTTATACAGTGAAATTGCCAAAAAAAAAAAAAAAAAAAAAAAAGACGTAACCATAAAGCAACATGAAGGTAGAGTGTCGCCTTGTTGGACCTCAGCTGGCAACGTACACATTGGGCAATTCGAATTTTTTACTGCATGTGCATGTGTCCTGAAATGACTGTGAAAACACCACTGAGTATTATTTTGGGGGTTTCAAATAAGTGTTAGTATGTAGACAAATCTGCAAATGAAATGATCTGGAATGATGAGGACCAACTCTATTTTATTTGCTTGTCTTATTTTCCGTCTTCTTCTTTCTCCACTAAGTTGTGAGTTCCGTGAGAGGCGGCTCCACGTTCTCGAGCGCCTCGTACATGGTGATAGATGAATGACTCTCCAAGCGAGAGAGCATGTTTTCTACTTGGGTCTCACAGCTCTAAATATTTGTGTTTAATTTGATTCAGATGTGTTTCCGTTATTCTGAAATGTAGTGCTTTGTCCTTAGAGCTTGAGCTGGGTGCACCCATCATTAGATCTTTCATGTCTGTTGGTTCTGGGTCTTCAGGAAGATCTTACATGAAATCAAGCTGACATCAAATTTCCCAAGTGCCTTATTTACAACTGTTGTTCACCCTACCATCTGATCTACCCAGATTTTCTTTAAATAGGGAACTCCACTAATGTATGTAAACTGTGCTTTCCTTAACTCTGAAGTTGATTGACACACACCTTTCCAGCCACACGGGTTTTGATCAAGAGGCTCATTATGTTGGCCTGATAGTTGATGTGAAGCCATGAACTTTAGCCTGGGAGGTAGAATTTCTCACAGAATTTCTCTGAGACAAGTTAAAAGCATTTGCGTTAGATTGGCTGATGAGATTTTGTAGGATGTTGCTAATTTGAGACTTGCTGGGTTTGCCCTGTCTTCAGATAGGTGGGAACGCTTCTGGGTGTGATTAACAGCCTAAATATACCACATCCACACGCCTGCAGAGGAGCCAGCCTTCAAGAGAGCTTGGGAAGGAGCCCTGGCTTCTGTCTGGGGACTGCTTCTATTAGAGTCTTCATCATACTTTGTTTACATTTAGTGCATCAAATTCTAGGCAAATAAAAGTATACAGCCACCATAAATAGCTGTCACACAAACATACATTTGCTAAACTCTTCAGGGATTTGCATTTCTATATGTAAGAAGAGTATCTACTATTTACCAATTACTTCTTTTTATTTCGTCAAACCACTTTACTAGTGATACATCCTCTTGTGGATGCATTTTAGAACATTATCCGTGACGGAAAAGGAGTAGGCGAGCCCAGTGCAAGGGGACTCAATTGCTGATAAATGATTGCTGTTGTTTCCTGAGCATGTATTATGTACTAGACACGGAGCTAAGGGATTTAGGTTGATTGAATTTAGTTCTCACAGCAGCTCAGAGAGAGTAGTATCCACACTTGCCTTTTACAGATGAGGAAGCTGAGGCTCAGAGAGGTGAAGCATGGAGTTGCACAGAGTCTAGGTCTGCCCAACTCCAGAGTCTGTGTGTTAACTGCCTTGGTAAGATGGGTGTTGAAAAGCCTCTTTATAATGTGGTCTCACCGTGTGGCCTCAAAGACAGCTTTATTCAATCTACTTAATATTTACTGAATATTGATCACATAAGTATATGTGACACCACGGTTGGCCTTTGTGGAATTAGGAATAACTGTAGCAGACATTTGCATTGTATTTAATGTGCCTGATGCTGAGGCACATGTGAAGTTCCGAGAATTTTACATATATTAGCTCATGTAGTCCTCATAGTAACCCTGTGAAGTAGGTCTTGTTATTATGCTCACTTTACAGATGAGGAAACTGGGGCCCAGAGAGGTTGAATAGGGGCAGCACCTGTGGCTCAGTGAGTAGGGAGCTGGCCCCATATACTGAGGGTGGCAGGTTCAAACCTGGCCCCCACTAAAGTGCAACAACAACAACAACAACAACACAACAACAAAACAAACAAATAGCCAGGCATTGTGGTGGGTGCCTGTCGTCCCAACTACTCAGGAGGCTGAGGAAAGAGAATCGCCTAAGCCCAGGAGTTGGAGGTTGCTGTGAGCTGTGACACCACTGCACTCTACTGAGGGCAACAAAGTGATGACTCTGTCTCAAAAAAAAAAAAAAAAAAAAAAAGCTTAACGGCATACAGGAACACATAGCAAAACCCTGGATTTATATAAATCCAGGTGCCTGCAGGTGCCAGGGTCCTCGAACCACACTATTACATCGTAACTGCCTCTGAAAGGTAAAATACTAGCCTTAGAAGTAAGAAAGGCACTCAACAGCTCTAACTTACAGCAACCTTTTTTACCTCACAGCACACTTAAACCTATTGCTAAACACCCACGGCACACTTAAATTATGTTGATAAAAAAAAAAGAATATACTTACTGTGCTTTGAACTCTTTTGAAAATAACTAATGATCTTTAGACATTTTCATGGCACAGCTGAGATCCTCTCACAGCACACTGATTGAAAATCATTGAGGAGTGAGGAGGGTTGCTGTGGTTCTACCTCCAGTGGGTCCAGTTTCTCAGGAGTTTGCCATCTGTTGGTCACAAACCCTCCTTGAAGCCAGGTGGGTGCCAAATTCAGCCACTCTTGCTTCTTTATGCCAGAAACCTTCTTCCCTTGCCCCCTTTTCTGTAGCATGGGCAGCCACCCTGGGGACCTGCTGACTCTACCCTAGGCACTGAGTTTACTTAGAGAAGTTAAGAGACTGGGTTATAGAATGCACTCTTAGGAAAAAGATTTTGCCCCTCAGAGCCGTGATTTGTATATCTAAAAACTGGAAAACTCTCGTGGGACTACTGTGAAGTTTCACGTTCATACGTGTCTAATAGTGTAGTGCCAGACACGGTTAATACTCAACAAATGGCATCAATGCGTTACTGTCGTTTATCTGGTTTTATTTTAACTTAGGAGATGGTCTTTCCTTATTTCAGTTCAAAGCCACCATTATTGGCCCTACATCCTTTTTCTTTCATTTAAATTCTTAAAAATTTATTCATGTAATGCATAAATCATTCTCCTAGTAAAAAAGCGGAATATAATAGTGAAGATTAAAAATCCTTTCGACCAGCCCTGCAATTAATTCTAGAGCCTTTTCCCTGCCCCGAGAGCTAACTAGTATTATAGTTTGCTATGTATCCTCCCATTTTCTGTGTATTTATATACAGATTTAGGTGATTGTATCATTGTTTTATTGATGTATTTGTGTTTCTTACACTATTACTGTATGCATCAATCTGTAATTTTCTTTTTTTTTACTTAGTAATAGGTTCTGTTATCCGTTTCTTTTTTTCTAAGTCTTCTATGTCCTTACTGATTTTGGTGTAGTTATTCTATCACTTTATGAGGGTATAGTATTGAAGTCTCTTAACTATGATTGTTAAATTGTTTATTGATTCCTTTAATTCTGTGATTTTTCATTTCATGTATTTTGAAGCTCTGTTGTTAGGTGAAGTACATGTATTTTATAAGTATTAGTCTCATCTTTTTTTTTGCAGTTTTTGGCTGGGGCTGGGTTTGAACCCGCCACCTCCAGCATATGAGGACAGCGTCCTCCTTTGAGCCACAGCACCAACCTAGTCTCCTTTTTTTTTTTTTTTTTTTTGCAGTTTGGCTGGGGCCGGGTTCAAACCTGCCACCCTAGGTATATGGGGCTGGTGCCCTACTCACTGAGCCACAGGTGCCGCCCCCTAGTCTCATCTTTTAAAGTGCTGTCTTGTATTCTGTGGGATGTGGATCAACCAGCACGGGCTAGGATATGCTGCAGAAATTAAAGACAAAAATTGAGTAGTTTAGCATGACACAAGTTTATTTTATTTTTTTTCTCTGATGCTTCATGTTGGCACAGGTCAGCAGAGGTCAATGCTAATCAGAGTCACCCATGGGTTTAAGCAAATAGAGACTTTGACTCTACAGTTGACCAAGGCAGAAAAATGAGGATGTAGAGACTTTCATACTGGTTCTTAAAGGTTTCCACTTGGATTTGACACGTGTCATTTCTGTTCATGATTCATTGGCCAGAGCAGGTCAACTGGTCGTGCCTTACTTTAAAAGACATAAGAAAGTTTCATCTCTCTCTTTTTTTTTTTCAAGTCTAATTTTGTTTTTAATTGTTAAATCATAGCTGTGTACATTAATGTGATCATGGGGCACCATACACTGGTTTTATAGACCGTTTGACACATTTAAATCACACTGGTTAACTTAGCCTTCCTGGCATTTTCTTAGTTATTGTGTTAAGACATTTATATTCTACATTTACTAAGTTTCACATGTACCCTTGTAAGATGCGCCGCAGGTGTAATCCCACCAATCACCCTTCCTCCAGCCACCTCCTCCCTTCTTCCCCTCCATCTCCCCCTTCCCCATATTCTTAGGTTATAACTGGGTTATAGATTTCATGTGAAAGCCATAAATTAGTTTCATAGTAGGGCTGAGTACATCGGATACTTTTTCTAACATTCTTGGCATATTTTACTAAGAAGAATATGTTCCAGCTCCATCCGTGTAAACATGAAAAGTGTCGTCTCTTATGAGAAGTGAAACAAGAATTAGTGTTTAGGATTAATGGCAACCATAATATGGATGCTTCTTAGTTTATTTAGGCATTTTCCCATTAAAGGTCTTTTAAGTTATTTCTAATCATTTTGTTATTACAAACAGTGCTGCAACAAACGGCCTGGTGTATGCTTCCTGGGAGATTTACATTCTGCTTCCTGTGTGTTACTCACTCCTGGGATCCTCCTCTTAACTGTTAACTTGCTTAAGGCAGTGGACAGTACAAAGAGATGCAAAGGTCCTGCCAAGCAGTCCTGTGCTTAGGGCAAGAGTGGAAATCTGGACTATCTCTCTATGGTTAGGGGTGTGAGCAGCCTGGGGACTCTGGTATTTGTTCACTAACGAGCTCCACATAGCACTCTGGGAGGCTGAGGAGGGTGGATCCCTTGAGGTCCAGAGTTCAAGGCCAGCTTGAACAAGAGTGAGACCCTGTCTCTACTAAAAAGAGAAAAACTAGCCCAGCATTGTGGAGGGTGCGTGTCATTCCAACTACTTGAGAGGCTGAGGCAGGAGGATCCCTTGAGTCCAAGAGATTGAGGTTGCTGTGAACTATGATGCCATGGCACTCTACCAAGGGCAACAAAGTGAAACTCTGTCTTAAATCAAATAAACAAAACCCCATACAAGCTAGAGTTAAAGCACTAACAAATTAGTTCATAGCAAGGGAAAGATTATGTCTGGTTTGAAAGACTAAAGGTTTATAAGAGACTGTATTTGAAATGAGTATTTAAAAATAGAAATAAATAAACCTGTTTATCCAGTTGTTGACATAATTATACAAAGAAAAAATTTTATATGACTCTTAACAGGACATACCCTAATGGCCAAAAAGAACTAAAAAGAAAATCCCTTAATTGTATTCAGTATTCTTATTTAACAGTAGCAGTGTAAGTTTTTTGCATCTATAAAACGGGGGTAACAACTTCTACTTTGCAAAGTTCTTGTGAGACTCAGATAGAATCACAAAGCAGAAGTCATTTGCAAACCATAAAGCCGTAAGGTGTTTGTGATTTATTATTCAGCAACCGCTAGTCTTTCTGCAAGGTTGCAGGAAACCCAGAATCCTTCTTTATGTATTAGCTCAGCTCCACTTTCACCCAGGCCTGTTCAGATGAACTTAGAGGGGCAAATAAGAAGCTGAGTTAAGAAGGGTTACTGCTGACAACCAGACAGAATTGGCTGAGTGTTTTTTAAACACTGAGTGCTGTGCCAGAGTGCTTTGTGTGGGTGACATCTTGGTCCTTCTAGTAACAGTATGTGCCCAGAATATTGTTCTTCCCAGTTTTCAGATGGGAAATTGGGTCCACAGAGGGTTGGATGTATCGCACCTCTGTCCCTCAGCCAGCAGTGGTAGGACCCTGGCAACCCTTTGGGAGTCTACTGTCCCATTTAGAGTGAAGAGAGGAACCGAGAAGAAAAGTCCCGGGGAGAGATTGATGTGTGGGGTTCTGGGTGCAAGGTGAGAGTACACAACAAAACGTGCGGCAGGGCCGGCAACAGGGTCTAGAGATGCTCAAAAGGAGAACCGGCGGGCAGGCGGGTCTGTTGATTTCCTAGAGTTGCTGTAACCGAATACCACAAACTGGCGGCTTAATGCTAATAGAAAGTTATTTCCTCGCTGTTCTGGAGGCCAGAAGTCTCAAATGAAGGTGTCCGCAAGAACGCTTGGCATTTTTGGCTCTTGCCCCTAGCACTTCCATCTCTGCCTCTGTCCTCCCTTGGCCACCTTCTCTCGGTGTCTTCTGCGTCTCTTAGAAGGATGCTCTCTTTGCATTTAGGGCTCACCCTAATTTAGCATGATCTCTTCTCCATTCTCATTACTTCTGCACAAGACCCTATTTGCAAATAAGGTCAACATTCTGAGGTTCTAGGTGAACATGGATTTGGGGAGATGCTATGCAGCCCTCTGTGGTAGGATGGACAGGTTTAAAGGGAGAGAGGTGAGCTGTGTGCATGGGAAAGGGTCATTGCCACTCCACTGTGTGAGGCTGTGGTGACTGCTTCTTCAGGGGCCTTCCCTTAATGCACTGACACGTAAGTGGCTTGCAATAGCTGAAGAAAAAAACCAGGTCCCCGAGTCCCGGACCTAGAAACTCTTTGGGCAAATCCCAGGATGTTTCTGGGGCCACCTGGGATGCAGCATTCCGTTTCTGAAGCCAACATGGAGACGGGACAGATATGACATTGGTTTTCTAGCTCAAGTCGTCTCTGATACCCTGTCTCTGCCTCCCTGCACCCGCCCAGGGTAGGGCCACTCAACCTTGGGGCCTGCTGGAAACTGTCATCAAAAGGTTAATTTGGAACAAACTGTTTTCAGAACTGCTGGAAACAGTGTCTGCCCTGAGGGGACTGGCTGCCAGTGAATTTTTTTTTAACTAGGTGATCCTCTCTAGTTGCCATTTCACTATCTTTATAGGTCTTTGCTTGTCGTCTTCCTAAAATACAACATCCGAGGGGCCACAATCAGAGAACATTCTCTGCTCTGAAGTGCTGAAATCAAATCACTCTTCTTTTTAATTTGTTTTTTCCTCTTTTTTATATCTCTAAAACTGGCTTCTTGTTGAACATGTGGATAGGATGTAGAAGTGTTAAGAACACAGCACAGAGTCCCATAATCCCACCACCTGAAGGCATCACTGAAACATTTTTGGTATTTCTCCCCCTCCCTCTTACGTATTGAGGTCATCTGAATAGAATGGTCTGCATTTTGCCTTTCTTGCTTGAAGTTACATTATTTTACTTACAGATGTCCTTTCTCTGTTATTTTCAAATCTCTCAGACAACTTTAAAATCCCTGTGGGCAAACACTTGCAGTTTTCCGTAAAGGCATACATTAGAACATTGGCCACATTTTGCCATAAGTTCTCATAGTTCCAAATGGTCTAAAGGTCACAGGTATATTTTTTGTGTTTTCCAAGAGAATATAACACACCATCATTTGAATCATATTAATTCTTTTATTTCACCAAGGAAGCTAAGATATAGCATTAAGCAAGGTTGAAGATCCAAGTAGCTAAATATCAGCAAAGTAGCTTTTCCCATCGACCTTGGGATTACCAATAACTGCTCAATTTGTTTTTTAAGGGAACTTATTTATATTCAGTACATAATGGCACTGAAAAATTCAGGACTCTTGTCACAACACCTCTAGGCCACTGCCATTCTTTGAATTTCTTGGTATATTGAAAATGAAGAAAAATAAGAAAATGCCAAAATAGAATTATGCAAGTTGGTGATATGCTTTAAATGTTTTCACTTAGAAAATCAACATGTTTAACATACACGATACAGTGATGGATGATTCACGTCCTTTGGAGATAGCATCAGATGTCTGAATTTTAAGTCCCTTCTGGATTTAAGGCTCAGGACAAGTGGTCCTCTTGGCCCCAAGAAGCATAAGCCTTGGCTTCTTGCCAAGCATATGTTGGAGTGTTTAAAATCTTCTTTATAAATGCTACTTATGGCTGTAGTCTTTGAGAGTCTGTGATTATGACGAATTGTGGTATTTCATCAATAATGTCATTTATTCCGCAAGTATATTGAATGCCTGCCATAAAATAAACTGGAAGAGGTATGGTTCTTGCTCTTAAGGAGCTAACTTCTAGCAAGGACATGGGACTGTAAAGAAAAAAAAAAAAAAGTATAAGTCCTTGGATAGTGATATGTTCAAGTACTGCCATAGCAGAGGAAGTTTCGTTTGGAGAATGTATTAGTCAGTTTTTGCTGCAGTAACAAATTCCCAACCTCAGTGGTTTGTACAAAAACACTTCATTTGTGGGTCACTGAAGCAGCTCTGCTATAGGATGGAGGTTGGGTTTAAGTTTGTTGCTTGGGACTCTCGTTTTAGACCTAGGCTGAAGGAACAGAAGTTTCCTGGACATCCTTTACTCGTGACAGACTGCAGGAGTGTGAGAAGCCAAACCAAACCAAGTGTTTGTTTAGATGTGGGAACCATCATGTCAGTTGACATTCCGTTGACCAAGCCCATCATTATTGGGGTGGGTGTGATTCTTCTTTGTGTGTGTGTATGAGAGAGAGAGGGAGGGAGAGAGAGGAGAGAGAGAGAATATGTGCAGAGCAATAATACAAAACGTTTAACAGAGGTGATGAACTTGGAATTGGGTGTTGAAGGATGCCTGGAAGATCCTCAAGCATGACTGATGTGTGGAAATTTAGAGCCACATGGTATCTTAAAGGCAAAGTAGTGGTTACTATAACCACCAACCACTTGTTCTAGTTGGTCCTAGATGGCCTAAGTCAGGAGTGTCCGGTAGTGAATTTCAAACCTGAGTATGTTGGGAGGCACTGAAGTGCAATCTTTGTGAGTGATAGCCTTCCTTTTGCTAGTAAGCAAAGAGCAGAGTGAGCTTGCAGATGCTTTTTTCTTAGGATGATGCTGTGGTATGCTACATGCTAGACTCATGCTTGGCCTCTACACTGACATTCAAACCAAGAGTTTCTAAAGCAACATTCTCCAGGGCTCTCTTTGAAAATTCCATAATGCTGTATAATATTGCACCAAACCAAAAAGTCATAGGTGAGGGTTTGTCCCTGTCTGTACTACTCAGGACATTTCTCTGGTTATTGCCAGAGGACATTGTGAAATCTCGAAGCTTCTGTAAAAGTAAATTTAACTGTGACAACATAAGGCTGGATGATTGTGTGAGGCCAGGAGTTTGAGACCAGCGTGGGCAACATAGTTATATAACCCTGTATCTAAAAAAAAGAAAAATTGACTGGACACTGTGGTATGTACCTGTAGTCCTAACTACTTGAGAGGCTGAGGAAGGAGGACTGCCTGACCCTGGCAGCTGGAGGCTGCAGTAAGCTATGATGATACCACTGTACTCCAGCTTGGGCAACAGAGTGAGACTCTCTCTCTAAAAATAACTAACTAAATAAAAACAATGCAATGCACAATGTACAGTGTCATGGATGAGGGTCCTTTAAAGGTAGGGACATTACTCAACTGTGACTTTCTGAGCCTGATATAGGAATAGGCACAAAGCAAGACTCCCGTTAGCCAATGTTGACTACTTTCTATTAGAGCCAGGTACTGTGTTGAGCACTTTTCCTATGTAATTGGAATCTTAGAACCACTCTGTGAAGCAGGTATTATTATTACAAATGAGGAAATAGGGACTCTCTCTTGGTTAGAGGGAGATTAGCAAGCACAAGGGAGTTGTTAAGGAAATAATAGCACTAAACTGAGACTTTCTTGGTATAATCCTGGTGTAATTGTAAAAGAACTGGAAAAAGGAATAACTTTTAATATGTGGGATTCAGAGCTATTTAATGCCATGCCTATGCATCACCTAAAATATTCCCTGATATTAATAGGTGTACACATAGCCCACTTTGGTAAATAGCATCTTAAGAGGATTGTGCTATGCGATGAAGCCACTTTAAAGATATAAGGGTTGTGGGGCAGTGGGAGGAAGCTGGAGAGGCAGTGTAAGTACTGTCTCTCACCCTACCACAACAACCTTTTCAGCAAGCAATGTCAGGTGGCTTAGACCTGATAGGAAGCAAGCTTCAGAGGGAATTTGTTTTATAGGACACAAAAATGGGGTAATGAAGTGATGTTCAAAAAAACTGATTGTTGTATTTGAGACAGGGTCTCATTCTGTTACCCAGGCAGGAGTGCAGTGGCCTCATCATAGCTCATTATAACCTCCAACTCCTGGGCTCAAGTGATCCTCTTGCTCAGACTCTTGAGTAGCTGGGACTGCAGGTGCCACCATACCTGGTATATTAAAAAAAAATTGTTTTTTGCAGTTTTTGGCTGGGGCTGGGTTTGAACTTGCCACCTCCGGTATATGGGGCTGGCACCCTATTCCTTTGAGCCACAGGAGCTGCCCCATATTTTTAAATTTGTTGTCAAGATGGTATCTCCTTATTGCCCAGGCTGGTATTAAACTCCTGGCCTAAAGGGATCCTCCTTGCCTTGGCCTCCCAAAGTATGAGGAGTACAGGCATGAGTCACCGCACCTGGCCAATGTTCAAATTTTGTTCAGAGAAATCTTAGTAAGGACCTCAAAATAGAAAGTAGCTATTGGGCTTTTGGGGGTGTTGGAATCCTGTCCTCTAGAGATCTGTATGGAACCCTGAGGGTTCCATGGAACGCAGTTGGAAAGCTACTGGTACAGTGCATATGGGTCTTAGGAGCATGACTAAGTTTGAGTTTTGGTGCTGGGACTCACTTTTGTCTGGGATGGGTGTGTTCATGCTGCTCCTCTACGTCTCAATTTATTCACCTTTATTCAAAATTGGGCTGGGCTAGAGATTCTTTAGGGGCTGCCTTTTAGGTTCAATATTCTATACAGTGACAGGGCACAGTGGACTAAATACTGAAATTTTATAGGATATTTCGTTGCCCAACTGCCTCCTTGCTTTAACAACTCAAGAGAACGCCCTGCAATTTGCTTTGGAAACACCAGTGTGACTTATTTGAAGGATGCGACTTTTCTTAGTATTGTATTTGCTTGTTGGATTTTTGCAGTAATTGATTGGACTTGATATGTGATGCGCGCCTTGGGAGAGCTATGACGGACTGAAATATCTTTGACCTCAGAATTCGGTGGCTTCTCTAGTCACACCCCCAAGATTGAGTATCTGTGTCTTTGCGTCATAGAGATACATAAAGGTCTGATTTTTAGAGATTCTCTAGGTAGTAGAAAGGGCAGCTTTGAGGAATTCTGCTTCTACTTACAGTTGTACTCCTAAGCCTGGTTGCTTAGGAGTCTTTTGTCTGGAAGTTTCTCACAGGTGAAGGCAGGTGGGCATTTCTGCTTTTGTTCAGTTTTGGGGAGGCTTGCCTTTCTCACAAAGCAGTGTCACTCAGTAAACAAGGATTCTAATCCAAAAAGTAAGCCAAACTCAGTCAATAATTAGCCTCGAGTGGAAAAAAAAAAGAGCAGAAACAAAGCTAATGAGAATTTAAATCATTTTTTCATGATGTTTATTTGGAAATATATGTAAATGAATATATGACTGGTTCATTTAAGTATGTCATGGGCTTTGCTTTCCCAGATAGGAATCATTTCATTTCAACAAGAAATACAGATTGAAGATTTTGATGCTATGCTGGAAATTGATTACTGTCAAACCACCTTCTCTGGCAAATATCCACCCCAAATGTTTCCTTTTCTTATTACATTCCTCTTTCTTGGAAACTAATTATCACTTTATTTTGCCCAACCCTAATCTTCCAGTATCTTCCAGCTCTCACTAGAAACTTCTAGTTGATTCTTTTCTCTTTAGAAGACAGGCAGTGTGATTATTTTGAATACCGTCTCAGTACGTTGGCAGCTCTCAAAGAGGGGCAGTGAAATGATTATTATGAAGTCAGTGTTATGTAACTTTATAGGCATAAAAATGGAAAAAATAAAATAAAATAAAAATTGACATGGCTACAGTTTCCCCTCCAGATATTTTTGGAAAGCTAGCACATAAAATTTTCCTCATTTGCATTTCATGACTAAACAGTGTTAAGGTTAACTCACTTTAGCCTTGTACTCTTACAGGTGGTTGGTTTCCTCGCAGGTTTTTCCATTTACCTTTTCTGATATTCTCTCTCTCTCTGCTCCGTGCTCTCTTAATCTCTAAACAGGTCAGGGCGGGAGAGCAGTTTCCACTGTGGCTGACGTCAATCCAGCCCTGTAGATTAGTTAGCGGATGGTGTTGGGAGAGGGGTGCAGCTGTTGTGCCTTCACCTGGAGACCAGATCTCACCTGAGATACCTGCTGAGTGTCATCTTGAGCTCCCAGATCTAGCACATCCAGATTCACAGCATGCAAGACTCGTTTCTTTGAATTTTATAAATCTTGGCTCAAAGAAGTGCCCCTGTTCTGTCTTTGCTGAATCAGCATTGCAGGACCCTCCCCCCAACCTTCCCCCAATCCAGAATACAGGCAGATTAGTGCAATGGCCAATCTCGGAGGCATTGTAGCCAGAAAGAACCAGATGTGAATCTTGGTGTTGTTAGTAATTTAACCTACCTGAGCCTCAGTTTCCCCATCTGTCCACAGAGAGTAATAAAAGTTCCTCCCTTATAGAATTATGAAAGGGCAGTGGTTCCCAAAGCAGGGTCCTTGACCCAGCAGCAATATCAATTGAGCACGAGTTAGAGATACAGATTTTGAATCCCATTGCAGACCCACTGAATAAGCAACCTTGAGGGTGGGGCCCAGTGATCTGTGTTTTAACAAGCCCTCCAGAGGATTTGATTGACACTAAACTTTGTGAAACATGCAGTAAGAAGCCAGCGAGAAAATCCTGAGCACATCAAAACCTTACACCTCCCCAGAGTAGAAACTGCGTGAAGATAAGTGGTGGTTTATTGTTTGTGTGTCCCTAGCACCTGGAACAGTGGCACATCATAGGTACCCAATAAGTATGGTTATGAATGAATGAATGAATGTAAACTGCTGTCATGGTCACCACAGGTGGTTGATTTCCTTGCAGGTTTTTCCATTTGCATTTTCTGATATTTTCTCTGATATTATCATCGGTTTCTTTTTTCTTGTTTTGAGACAGAGTCTCACTTTGTTGCCCTCAGTAGAGTGCTGTGGTATGCTAGCTCACAAGAACCCAAACTGCTGGGCTCAAGAGATCTTCTTGCCTCAGTCTCCTGCGTAGCAGGGACTATAGGGACCCATCGTAACACCTGGCTATTTTTTAGAGACAGGGTCTCGATCTTGCTCAGGCTGGTCTAGAACTCCTGAGCTCAGGCGATCCACCCCCCTCAGCTTCCCAGAGTGCTAGGATTACAGGTGTGAGCCACCACACCCTGCCTTATTGTTTTTATTATTATTAATGGCTATGTACTATCCTCCTGGCATTTTTTTTTTTTTTCAGATCATGGAACCAGATCCGGAAAAAAGGGAGCTTAGTGTAATTTAGTCCAAATTGTTTTTGGAAAGCCAAGGATATACAATTCTGTTTTGTGGTTATTTTATTTATTTATTTATTTCCTGTTTGGGGCCAGTATCTTATCCCCAGGCAGAGCAGTGATTCCAAGTCTTTCACAGTACCTCTTTGGGCAAAGTGTTTTCTCCTGCTGTACCACCCTGTCCTTATTGGGAAGTGGATACAACCACTTTTTGCTGCTTATATGTCACCATAGCTGTGGTATGCAGCTGCCACAGTCCATTAGCTTTTCTTCTTTCTCTCTCTCAGTGCCTGGCTCACCTCACTGGCTTTGCCAGTTCTAGAATTGAGGACATCCCAGAGTGTGGTGCATTGGCCACTGATAGTGCACAAGGTGATGTGGGGCCGAAGTGTGACATGTGGGCGAAACATTTTGCATTTCAGTTGTTACATGTTTAATTTGATTTGTATTATGAAATATACAAGCTTACAAACATAGCATATATATGGCTTCCCAGATATTACTACTATTTAGGACAAAGCTAAAATGAATAGTGATAGTATGTCTGTATTAACCCAAATATAGATTTTAAATAAATAACAACAGCTGACTTTAAATTAACAGCAGTCGCCGTGGCAGAGAACATAAAGATCGTGTGTAGGTGACAAGATTGGAAGATGCCAATGGGGTCTTTGGGGTTAAACACAGCTGGCTTTGACTTTGAGATCTGCCATGTACCAGTTGGTTGACCTTGGCTAAGTGATTTAAGTGATTCCATAACATGGAAATAATAGTATTTCCTTCCTCCCAAGATATGGGATAATTGAGAAAGAAGTATATAAAACACTTTTTGTCATGTAAAGTTTTGTCATGTAAAGGTTGGTTGTTGAATATATGGAAGCTATTGTGATTTTTGTATTTAGTGGGCGACAGTGGTTACAAAGATGCTGGAATCCTTTTTTTTTTTTTTTTCTCTCGTTTCTTAAAAACAGTCTGCATTTAAACAAAGTGTTGATATGGAACATATTAATAAGAATGACATAGGCTGTACTTTTGAATACTCCTGTAATTTCAGTCTCACATGGTTGGTTGAGAATTGGATAGAATTCCAATTCTCAATTGTATAGAATTCGGGACACCTCTAGTAACCCTGTCCTAGAATTTGAATCTCATTCACTGAGTTTAGGTACTGAATATGGCTGAAGCACCCCCAGGTACAGAGGAGCTACCCTGTGAGGCTGGTGTTCTGTGATATGAACCCCTAAGGAGCCGATTAAGGCACCTGATAATCACAGCTCTTGGTTCTCACTTCTTTGTATGGTGTCAGGAGCTCTGCCATATTCCTTGTGATTCCACTGGCAGGTGATGTTGGCTCCTTTGGGGCTAGCTCATGAACTTTTTTTTTTTTTTTTTTTTTGAGACAGTCTTACTCTGTCACCCTGGGTAGAGTGTCATGGTGTTATAGCTCACAGCAACCTCAAACTCTTGGGCTCAAGTGATCCTCTTTCCTAAGCCTCTCCAGTAGCTGGGACTACAGGCACCTGCCACAACACCCAGTTAATTTTTCTATTTTTAGTAGAGACAAGGTCTTGCTCCTGCTCAGACTGGTCTCCAACTCCAGAGCTCAAGGGATCCACCTGTCTTAGCCTCCTAGAGTGCTAGGATTGCAGCTGTGAGTTACCATTCCCCACTATGTGAACCATTTTTGATCAAGCCTTTTAATTTTTTTTCTTTTTCTTTTCTTTCTTTCTTTTTGAGGCTCACTCTGTCACCCTGAGTAGAGTGCTGTGGTGTCAGTCTAGCTCACAGCAACCTCTAACTCTGGGGTTCAAGGGATCCTCCTGTCCCAGCCTCCTGAGTAGCTGGGATTACAGGCAAATACTACCATGCCCAGATGTTTTCTATTTTTAGTAGAGACTGGGGTCTCGATCTTGCTCAGGGTGGTCTTGAACTCTTGATCTCAAGTGATCCTCCCACCTTGGCTTCCCAGAGTGCTATCGTATTATAGATGTGAGCCTGTGCCTGGCCCAAAGTTTTTTGTTTTTTTTTTTTTTAAATGTACATATTTCCAAAAATATTTTTCCTTCCTTCAATAGGGAAGACCAAGAAAAATTTAACCTTTGGTTATTGTCCTGGCTGTCATTAGTGCTGTGAATGGCACACAAGCTCCTACAGTGATAGCATAGAGGTTAGACTGGGAATATTTGACCTCTTTGCCCCTAGGTAGGATTGCCAGACAAATACAGGACACCTAGTTACATTTGAAGTTTGGATAAACAATGAACATGTTTAAAATATAAGTATGTCTCATGCAATATTTGGGATATAGTTACAGTAAAACATATTTGCTGTTTATTCAAACTTTAACTGTTACTAGATATCCTCTTTTTTTTTTATTTGCTCACTCAGGCAACTCTATGGCCCTCAGCTCTTGGCCTCTGCACTGTGAGAGCCAAATCTACATTATTCTATTCCTTACCTATGTAACTCACTGTCACCTGCTTGCCAGCTCTGATTTAGGACCTGAGATGACCACAAAGTGAAGGAAACCCATATTTTCACATGTACTTTGTTTATGAATTGTAGTCTTTCTTGCTATAATTCTATCAAACCTGGTGACAAAGTGTAACTGAAAAAAAAAAATCAAATGTAGATATCTTTATGTGTATGTGTTTTATGGAAACCAAACTTTCATACACATTAACATGGCCCACATTTGCGGGGGGTTCCCTGCTTGCCGGGCTCTATTCTAAGGGTTTTAAAGATATTAATTCACTAAATCTTCACAAAAACCCTTTGAAGTAGAGCCGATAATCATCTTTTATTTTTTGGAGGCTCAGAGAAGTTAAGGAACTTGTCCAAGATCACACAGCACACTAGTGGTGGAGTCAGGATTTGAATCCAAGCAGGCTGATGTCGGGGACTATGCTGTTGATCCCTCTGCATTGTTTAATATTGTTCAAGGTAGATCCATAAATAAAGTGTTTGGAATTTTTGGAAGAATGTTCCATTTGGGCTGGCTTAACCAAGATATCTTAAAATATGACTCTAATGAAATTAGAGTACTAATGAAAATTTGTACTGAAAATTTCCTTTTCCTTTTGTGGTCATTCATTAACCATATTTTGTTGTATCTAGAATTTTTAAATTTTCAAACTGAACTCAAAATTACATTCATCTACTTAGAAATTATTTGGCCATTTGGTGTTTATGCAGAAGGAAATCCCTGAGTCGTGAGTAGACAGAGGCTGAGGGAAAGTAGTTTTGTTAGTTTCTCTGAGAGCTGAGCGGTCATATTGGATCTGCAAAAGTACAGGCTTCTCTGTACACTTACTAAAATACCCTCCCATATTTTGAGCTGAGTGGAAACATTAATAGAAGCTCTATAGGTCAGGTGTGGTAGCTCATGCCTGTAATTCTAGCTCTTTGGGAGGCCACGGCAATATAGCAAGATCCCTTCTGTACAAAATTCTTAACAAAATTAAAAAATATTAGCTGGGCCTGGTGGCATGTGCCTTTGGTTCTAGCTACTCAGGAAGATTGCTTGAGCCCAGGAGTTGGAAATTGCAATGAGCTGTGATCATACCACTGTACCCTAGTCTAGGTGATAGAATCTTTAAAAAAAACCCAACTATCTCTAAAAAACCCAATAAACCCCCCAAAACCAACTCTACAATAAAAAAAAAAGACTATAGATAAAGACCTGCGTTGTCCAACCTATTTGCATGCCACAGTCAACCCTCATAAACCCACCCAAGAAGGTGGTCTCATGGATCTGGGAGTAGTGGGCTGATTAGAAACATAGTTCCTATTATAGTACAGTAATGTAAGGTCTTAATCAATCACACCTGTTTTTTAAAAAAAATTGAATATTTTGCTCATTGTGATTTTTTAAAATATCTTTCTTTCTTTATCCCTTTCCTTCCCCCCCCTCCCTCCCTCCCTCCCTCCCTTCCTTCCTTCCAACAGTGTCTTACTCTATCACCCAGAGTTGGAGTGCTGTGGTGTCACAGCTCACAGCAACCTCAAACACTTAGGCTAAAGTGATCCTCTTGCTTCAGCCTTCCAAGTAGCTGAAACTATAGGTTTGTACCACCATGCCCGGCTAATTTTTCTACTTTTAGTAGAGATAGGGTCTCACTCTTGTTGAGGCTGGTCTCAAACTCCTGGGTTCAAGCAATCCACCTACCTTGGCCTCCTAAAGTGTTAGGATTATAGGGGTGAGCCACCGTGCCCGCCCTGAATTTGATTTTTAAGTATATTGCCTTAAGCTATGGCATATTTTGTTTGTATTTTTATATTTTATTATTATGTTATATATTCATTACTTATAGCATAATTTATTATTTATTTATCACATCCCTGAGGTTCTTGGCAGCCCTCGCACTTTGCACCCAAGGTGAGCACCTCCCTTGTGATCACCCAGGCATGGTCCCTCCCTACAGTGGCCCCTTGTTGACTGTTTCATTCCTGAAGATTTGTCACAATGGTAATCACCTCTTCACTGATGTCACACTGACTTTTTGGGAAGAGCCCTTGATACTTCTGAATTTAATTATGGCAATAGGTTGTCTGCTGGGAAAGATGAAACCATATCTGGGTCTTAATGATCTGATGTGTCGCCGTCGTGCTGTTCTAAGCATTTTGGAGAGCAAAGGGTGTCTTTGCCAAAATCATTGTTTGGCTTGGAGTCATATGAATTTACTGTGTTGATCAGGCACCCATGCAGTCCCGAACATGGCACCACCTTGGCATTCACTTTCCCAGTTCACAGTATGGCCTAATGCTAGTTGACTCACCACAGTGTCATGGTGGGTGTGTTCTTAAATATAGGTTCTTATCATGAGGCCAGATGTTCTTCTGATAGGAGAGGTAGTACAAAGCAGTGGGTTGCAAATTGTAAGCTGGGTTCACCTCTCTATAAAATCTTGGAAATTCAGTTAATAATAATCAACTTTCATGTCAACTCTGATGATGAAACTTACATATGATGTCCCTAGCACTGTGCCTGGCATACAGTACATTTTTAATAAATGGTAGTCACTGTCATCATCAATTCCCACATCTTGTTTCCTGTTTTGTTCTCTCCTGTGTATCCATCCAGTGTTCTTTGAGGACCCACTGTGTGCTAAAGACCAGCCATGGCACCCTCAGCTGCCGTCAGGAAGCTTCTTTCTTGGAGTCTGTTTCTTATGGGTATGACTTGGTAGGTTTATGTTTTATATTAGCTGAGATCTAGGAAAATTTGCACCTGAATTTATGTCCTGAGTAAGAGTCAATAACCTCTCTGTTGGATGGTGGGTAACAGTCAATAAGCTTCTAAGTAGTCAAGGGCTTGTGTATTTATTAGTTTTGTATTGCTGCATACAAATTATCACTAACTTGCTGGCTTAAAACAATACACATTTGGGCGGCACCTTAAAACAATACACATTTGTGGCTTAGTGGGCAGGGTGCTGACCCCATATACCGAGGGTGGTGGGTTCAAACCCAGCCCTGGCCAAACTGCAACAAAAAAATAGCCGGGCGTTGTGGCGGGCGCCTGTAGTCCTAGCTACTCGGGAGGCTGAGGCAAGAGAATCGCCTAAGCCCAGGAGTTGAAGCTGTGAGCTGTGACGCCATGGCACTTTACCATGGGCGATAAAGTAACACTCTGTCTCTACAAAAAAAAAAAAACAAAACAAAAAAACAACAACACACACACACAACCCCCCCCCCAAAAAAAAAAAAAAAAACAAAAACAATACACATTTATTATCTCACAGTTTCCATAGCTCAGAAGTCCAGCCATAGCTGGGCTGGGTCCTGGGCTTAGGGTCTCATAAGGCTGCAGTCAAGGTGTTGGCTGGGCTGTATTCTCATATGAAGGCTCAACTGGGGGAGCTGGGCTTCTAAGCTCGTTCCTCCTGTTGGCAGAATTAATTTCCTGGCAGTTTCCTGAATGAAAGTCCTAGCTTCTTACCACTGTTGTCTGGAGACCAACCTCATGTCCTGGAAGTTGTCTCTGGTCCCCTGCTGCCACATGGCTGTCTTCACGTTCACAGTGTGGCTGTTTGATTCTTCAAGGCTGATGAGGAAGTCTTTCTCTCCAATCTGCTAAGACAGAGTTTTAGATAATGAGTCACAATTACAGGAGTGATATCCTCTTTGCCATGTTGTATTGGTTAGAAGCAAGTCACATGTTCTGCTCACACTCAAGGGGAGGGTTGTAGAAGGATGTTAACACCAAGGGTGTGGAGATCCCAGGATCCCAGGACTGTTCTAGGCTTCTGCCTACCACAGCCTCCTGAAAGAAAACAATTAGATGTAGGCACAAGGGCTTTGTGAAAACTATTTATCTTCTCATAGGACTTTATTTCATGATTGTATTCCAAAAGCAGGGATGGGGGGAAGTTTGCTGGAAATTTGACTTTGGGATAAGTAGGGATTTTTATGTTTTTAGCCTGTGCCAAGTACCCATGATGTATTCATGACGTACATACCAAAGATGAATTGAGATGATCTGTATTCAGATCCTACAAAGGGAGGGACTTTACAGTTCACGCAAAGGGAAGAACCGTCTAAGGGTGTGTGGTCCTGCTCCCTGCCTCCAAGCAGGAGGTTGCTTTGGATGAACCTCACCCTACCCAGGCAGGAACAAGCAAAGTGACAAAACAGCCCCCAGAAAAACCTCCTACAGTTTTCTTAAGGAAAGTAGAAAAAGAAAAGCTTCACTGGCCTCTTGTCCGACCAGAGGAGTTTTGAAGTGTGATTGCATTTGGCTGTGGACAAAGATAGTTGTTTGGAGGGGGAAGTTTGACCATTTGCTGTAAGTGGGCGTGACCCTCTCACTCTTTTGAAGTGCATTTGAGTCTCTTAACCCTCAAGATGAGTAACTAGTTTGCAGAAGCTTGATGTGCAGGAGGCAGGAGGAGTTCACAGGGAGCTGTTGGATGGTGTGTTTCTCATTGTTGAAATTGGCCAGAAAGCCACCTAGGAGTGGTGTTCGGTTGCTGATGGAGTGTGATGCGTGGCTGTGTGCGTGCAAGCCGGCATGCACCACAGACTGCCAACCCTGTTGTGTGGGTGGCTGTACTCTCAAGCCAGCTGAGATTTCTGTGGGGGTGTCTTCATAGGAAAATAAAACAATATTCCCAACAATTCGAGGAACGGAGCCCGTGGTATTTGTGTGGTGTCTGTTTGCTGGTTTGTGCTGCAAGTGACCTCACATCCGCACTGCAAAGAGCTAGCACCCAAGTCACCTAAGCTCACATTTACAAAATAGGAAAACGACCAAGCCTCTGCTTATTTTTGTACCAAAGAGGATTTCCACAAGTTGGGGGGTGGGGAGAGAATTTTCTTCTCCCCTGAAAGCAATTGCTACCTCAAAGGCATGTCCATTCAGCCAGGTAATGGGGACAGCATGAAGACACAGAGAAGCCAGAAGGCGGCCTTGCCTGGGAATCACAGGAGACACCAGTTACACTTTGATTTTATTTTTGGACACTGCAAAGCTGATGTGGTTTCCTAGTCAACCTTTCATGCTTCCTCATAATGGAGGCTGCTGGGTAGACCGAGAGCTTTCTTCTCTCAACAGAAGCTGAGATCTCAGACTTGCTGGGTCAGGGAAAGCAACCTTCTCACCTTTCAGCACAGCATGCTGAGTGCCAACGCTATTCTCGGTTCACAGTTCCCGTGTATTTCCTTCGCACCCGTGCCTTCCCCCTCCCAGATCCTCTCACTGTGCACAATGTGGCCTGAAACTGGCATCTGCTGCAGATTGGGAGACGGATGTTAATGAGCCATTAATTCCTGATAACCACAGTGTGAGCTCCCCCCTTCCACCTCGAGCATCCATCCCTGTTGACTTGGGCAGAGAGAAACAGGGCAGAGGGAAGAAACCTCTTTGCTCTACTTTCTGCCTGCCTCCCCTCCTGGCTAGGCAGAAGCAGCGTGAGCAGGGCCCTCTCTTGGCACAAGTGCCTGCCTTACTGAACTTTCCCAGTGTGAGCATTTGATCCTTAACCTCAGCTTTAACCTAAGAGGTAGATGATTACCAGCATATCCATTTTATAAAGATGGCTACGGAGTTCCTTCACGGTGTGTTAGAATCACCTGGGGAGAATTTTTAAAAATTGAGATGTAATTTACATACCTTAAAATTAATCCTTTGAAAGTGGACAGTTCAGTCATTGTGAGTGTCCAAGGTTGGGCAGCATCACCACTAATTCCAGAACATTTTCATCATCCCAAGAGTAACCCCAGGCCCATTCTCAGTCACCCCTCAATCCCACTCCCACCAGCCCTAGGCAACCACTAATCTATTCAAACTTTCTATCTGTATAGATTTCCCTATTCTGGACATTGCATTTTAATGAAACAGTACCACATGTGGCCTTTTGTGTTTGGTTCCTTCCCCTCAGCGTGATACCACTGGCGTTCATCTGTGTTGGAGCACATATTCGTACTTCCCTTTTTAAAAAATGGCTGAGTGATATTTCATTGTGTAGAAGTATAGCATTTTGTTTATCCATTCATGTGTTTCTTTCTTTCTTTCTTTTTTTTTTTTGTCTTGAGACAGAGTCTGACTCTGCTGCCCTGAGAAGAGTGTCACGGCGTCACAGCTCACAGCAACCTCAAGCTCTTGGGCTTAAGCGATTCTCTTGCCTCAGCCTCCCCAGTAGCTGGGACTACAGGTGCCCACCACAATGATCAGCTAATTTTAGAGATGAGGGTTCATGCTGGTCTTGAACTCCTGAGCTCAGGCAGTCCACCTGCTTCAGCCTAGTTTTTCTACTTTTGGTAGAGACGGGGTCTCGCTCCTGCTCAGGCTGATCTCAAACTCGTGAGCTCAAGGAATCCACCCACCTCAGCCTTTCAGAGTGCAAGGATTATAGGCATGAATCACCATGCCTGGCTTCCATTCATATTTTGATGGATATTTGGGTTGTTTCTACTTTTTGGCTATTGTTAATACGCTGCTATGAAAATTCATGTATAAGTTAAAATTTTTTTTATTTTTATATTATCTTTTAGAGATAAAAGTCTTGGTTTGTTGCCCAGGCTGGAGTGCAATGGCACAATTATAGCTCGCTGCAGCCTCAAACTCCTGGTCTTAAGTGATCCCCCCATCTCAGCTTCTTGAGTAGCTAAGACTACAGGTGTGTTCAAATGTGCAAGGTTAAATCCCACCCTCCCTCCCTTCCTTCCTTCATTCCTTCATTCCTTCCTTTTTTGGTGTATGTGGGGAGAAGGGATCTCACTGCGTTGCCCAGGCTTATCTTGAACTCCTGGGCTCAAGTGATCTTCCTGCCTCAGCCTTGTGAATAGCTGGGATTATAGCTGTGAGCCATTGGGCTTGACCATGTACAGGTTTTATATGGATATGTTTTCAGTTTTCTTGGATATATACCAAAGAGTGGAAGTTGCAGGTCTTATGTTTTAGCGAATTGCCAAACTATTTTCCATAGCAGCTGCACCATGTTACGTTCCCACCAGCAGTACCAAAGGGTTCCAAATTCACCAGATCCTGACTGATGCTGATTATTGCCTATCTTTAATTATAGCCATCCTGGTAGATAGGGTGTTATCTGGAGGAGGCCTTGTAAAAGTACCAAATCCCTGCACTCTCCATTCTCAGTAATTTGTTATATTATTATTATATTTTTAATTTCTCTGGTTGAGTTGGACAGGCAGCCAGGACTAAGAGAACTAATTTCGTTGTGCAAATGAGGTATTTGGTGGGCCTCCCCACAGGGCCGGCATAGCACTCCCTTGGGGCACAATGTTTAAGAGGGGGCCAGTAACACATAATATCTTAATGCAATACTGAATGATCAAAATGAAAATACAAATTGATGATAAACAAAACACCATTTTATATAGAGATTGCCTGTGACTTGGCACTTGTACAGTTCACCTCATTTCCTCCCCTAATGCTGCCACTATTAGATTCTGTCTTTAAAGTTTTGAGTTTGTTTCTTATGGATTTTGGTGGTATTAATTTTGGCCTTTTAAGATCGTGCATTAAAATATTACTTATCTTGATTACTAAATTTTTGAAGCCTCCTGACATTTTGCACCCACAACGAACGCCCCTCTCTTTTTACTCTGCTCCTGGTCCAGCCCTTGCCTGGCTCCAGATACTGTGCAAAGTAAGCCCCTCATGTTCTGGGCACCCGGAACTGCGCTCTGTGATCTCCTTCTACGTGTATTGCATCTGATGCTCACAATAATTCACTTTAAGTGGTAAAATCCTCAACTTATAAAAATACTATGTACAAGGGTGAGAGAGAGTGTGACTTAATCCAAATCACCTAGAAGTGGGTGACAAGTCTGGATTTGGACACAGATCCTTGTGCAGGGAGTTTATATGCTAGAGCAGTGGTTCTCAACCTTCCTAATGCCACAACCCTTTAATACAGTTCCTCAGGTTGTGGTGACTCCCAACCATAAAATTATTTTCATTGCTACTTCATACCTGTAATTTTGCTACTGTTATGAATTATAATGTAAATATCTGATATGCAGGATGTATTTAGGCGAACCCTGTGAAAGGGTCATTTGATCCCCAGAGGGGTTGCAACCCACAGGTTGAGAACCGCTGTGCTAGAGCACATGACACTTTCAGGTTCACAGGCCTCAACCAACCTTGCCAAGAACAAAGGGTGGAAAATGTTGGTCCTTATCTACAGATGAGGAAATGGAGCCTTAGTCCCTGATTCTTCAGAGATTTAGAAACTTTTTTAGAAAAGGCCTTTTTAGTTTATGCAGGGTCTCATCCCAGTTTCCCCTTAAATTTCATCAGCAATTCATTCACTTGGTTCACCAAATAATTGAGTCCAGTGAGGTACTGTGGTTTGTGATGATTATGGGATAGGGGACAAGATAGCCACAGTCCTGCATCTGGAGTAGAGATGTAGTATTCTGTATGAAAATTCACTTTGCAAGCAACTTCTCATGAAATTGATTTTTCTTTTGTACATAGAGCAGGGGCCAGCAAATTATATAAAGAGCCATATAGTAAATTTTTTAAGCTTTCCGAGTCATTCGGTCTCTGTGGCAACAACTCAGCCCTGCAGTTGTAGCACAAAAGCAGCCACAGTTAATATGTAAATTAATGGTTCTAGTTGTGTTTTAATAAAACTTTATTTATACAAACAGACTGAGGGCCAGGTTTGCCCTTTGGTCAGTAATTTTCTCATCCCTGATATAGAAAAATGTATACCTTTTCCCAGAAGCCAGTATGGGGAAAAAATTACTTGGAGAAGTCTGAAATTGGCCTATGAAGACTGCAGACAAAAAGAGGAAAACTGAGAGGCTGCAGACAAAAGGAGAAAAATTCTAAGTGGAAGAAATAGAAGAAGTGGAAATATTGTGTTTTGAGAGCCCATTGTTTGGGAGGCATAAAGGGAAATGAGAAAGACCAAGATACAGGGCAGCACATGTGGCTCAAAGGAGTAGGGCGCCAGCCTCATATACAGGAGGTGGTGGGTTCAAACCCAGCCCTGGCCCAAAACTGCCAAAAAAAAAAAAGGAAAAAGACCAAGATACTCTAACTGGTTCTCCCCCCCCCCCCAATCATTTTAGGTATAATAAGATATTTCTAATAAAAGGAGTATGCGGTAGTGATTTGAACTCGAGGACTATGAATTTAGGAACTTCAATTGCTTTTTTTCTCCCTCCTGCCTTAATTCTGCCATTGATCTTTGAATGATTTCATTTTTCTAAAGTGAGATGACAGTGCTTAACCACATAGCAGGGTGACCCAGCGGCAATTCCTCATCAACATGGGAATCCACCAGAGCTTCTTGGTAGAAGATGGGATGTCACAGTATTTCACTTTGAGATTTCTTTTTCCTATCTGCTGGAGCCCAAGTCTCCTGACTCCCAATCTACTGTTCTATTATGCCATTCAAGTGTGATGCAAGATTTGGTAGAAAGATGTCCCATGGTGCATCTAAGTGGGAAGAAAAATTTATAGTTATGGGTACATAAACAACTTCAAATGCAATAAAATGTATCTGCATAAAGCACAGGAGGGAGGGAGGGTCGCCACATTAAGTGAATTGGGTATAGAAGTCTGGATATAATGTTTCTTCCAGAAAAACTTTTTAGAACCTGCAAAAGCCTTTGACATAGAGAGGACCTTTAAATAGCAAGCTTATTTAAAAATATTAGATTTCTAGGCAGTGTTTCCAGGAGAACATGATTGTAGAATCCTGGGGTTCTTTTTCTTAGTCTGGTATTCACAAATTCCATTGAAAGGGGAGCTCCACGGTTAGAGAAAAAGTATTATCCTGGGCTCCACAGACATGTGCTGAGCTAAGACTGATGTGCATTCACAGAGGCTAGAGATTGTACTGATATTGGCTTGAAGAGCAAATCACTTACTAGCTTATGGGACTCATGTGAGTTGTGTGACTTTGAGCAATGCTCCTCCTCCCTAGGAGCCTTTGGTCTCATAGATGTGAACTAGGAATAGCAATGCCTTTTGTCTCAAGACTGTCGTGAGGATGACCCAAGACAGTGCTTCTCAAAGTGTGGTCCATAGACCAACAGCATCAGCATCACTTGGGAAGTGTTAGAAATGCAAAGTTGGACCTACTGAATCAGCACCTCTGAGGGTGGGACTTAGAATTCTGTGCTTTCACGAGCCCTTTTGGGCCTTCTAATGCACGGTCAAGTTTGAGAACCATTAGCCTGGGAGAAGGTTTTTAAACCTCAGCACTGCTGATATTGAGGGCTAGAAAGCTCTCTGTTGTGGGGGCTGTCCTATGCACTGGAGGATGTTCAGCAGCATCCCTGGCCTTTACAGGCCAGATATTAGTAGCACAGCCCCCAACGCCAAGAGGTGACAATCAGAAATGTTTCCAGACATTACTGGACGTCCCCTGGTGGACAAAATCACCCATAATTGAGAACCTCGGGTTTAGGACAAATTGAGTTCTTGGCAAATGGCAGACTCTGAATTAAGCGTTAACTTTCTTTGTTTTCTTTTGCCATTTATCCATCTGAATTGAGAGGGGGAAAATAAAAGAGGCACTCTACAAGCCTTCTTCATCTGTGCAAGAGTGTTTGCCCTGTGGCCCCATGTCTCATTATTTAAAAATAGCCACAGCCTTTAAACTTTCTAACAAAATTTTCCTTTGGGTTGAAGCTAAACATGGAAAATCTCAGCTCTGGGGACCCACGTTAATTTTCCCCCAAGAGCCAAGTAGCTACAAGTGGGGATTTTGGTGGAAAGTTTGAGGTTGCCGTAACTGCAGAGCTTGCCGCTGTGATGTCAGAGTGCGCAGTCCCTCCTGTCACTGTGGCTTCCCTTCCCATGAGAACACCACAGCTGGTGCCTCCCCACCCAGAAGCTCAACCTGCTAATAATAACCAGAAGAGATCTGTTTTCCACTGTTGGCAAACTGTCTCTAGTGCCTGGATTTTCCTTCTACATGTGACCTGAGTTTGAAGAGGCATCTGAGGTTGGGGAGGGGAGCATTAATTATCCTTGGGCTTCTAACTCTGTTTCTACACCTGAAACACAGATGGTATAATACCTGTGGGAACATATTTTAAAATATTGGGATAAAATGTACACAACATTTACCATTTTAACCATTTTCAAGCACACAGTTCAGTGCCATTCACATTGCTGTGCAACCATCATCACCATCCATTTCCAGACCTTTTTTTAATCATCCTGAAGTGAAAGTCTGATCCCATTAAATAAATGCTATGACTGAGCTAACTAGAGCTGCTAAAACAAAATACTATAGACTAGGTGGCTGAAACAACAGAATTTATTTCTTGCAGTTCTGGCGGCTGGGAAGTCCAAGATCAGGAGGTCAATATGCTTGGGTTCTGATGAGGGCTCTCACCTTGGCTTGCAGACAGCTGCCTTCTTGCTCTGTCCTCACGTAGTGGAGAGAGAATGAGCTCTGATTTCTTCTTTTCCTTATAAGGATAATAACCCCTTTATGGGGGCTTCACCCTAAGGACTTCACCTAATCCTAATCATCCCCTCATCCCCAAAGGCCCCAAATACCATTACATTAGGAGTCAGGGCTTCAACATAGGCATTTTGGAGAGACACATTCAATCTATAACACCTCTATCACTCCCACTCCCCCACCTCTGACCTGCTATCTTTGTGAATTTGAGAATTCTAAGTACCTCCAATAAGTGAAATCGCACACAATATTTGTCATTTTGGAGAGCATAGTTTTGATGTAGTGGAAACTTTTATTTGTAGCATTGATCCTCTTTGAACACTCCCAGAAGCATCATCTAGAGCTGAATTTGGCCTTCGAAGGTATGGTCAAACATCTAAATGAAAACTGCAAACTGCTGGCAGTTTTATGGTTATCCTCAATAGGAATTATTTGGGGGCTAGAGAAGTGGCTGCACTTGGAAATATTGTTTCCAAGTATTAAGCTCTTCTTGAAGCAGGTGCTAGGTGTGGCACTTTTATTTGCCTATCCAAGGCCATCTGTGCTTCTCAAATCTGGTTTTATTCCTGCTCATCTGAGTAACATGCCCTAAAACGGGTCCCTATGGCTGGTCTAAGCCAATGACATTCTCTCTGCAATGACTGGTTGATTGTGGCCAGGTGACCACCGTGGTCCCAGCTGGTGGGACATGAGGGGTAGTCACTGGAAAAGGGGTTTCCCTACACATGGAAGGAGACACACTGGAGAAAACACTTGTCTCCTTTCCTGTTGCCCACATGGAATGGCTGTGGCCATTTCATGCTGAGAGAAGCCACCCTGGGCCCTTGATACTGTCAGTAAGCCACTGGGCGAACCAGTCCTGGGAGCCACTGCGCTCTGGGGTTTTTGCTTTGTAACCAAAAGAATCTTTATTGAAGCCACTTTCAGTAGAGTTTTTGGTTCCCTAAAACACTGATACACTGGCTTCTTAGTAAGTGGTCAAGCAAGGGTCCGTCTTGTTCTCCGTGGCTCCATCTGAGGCCTGGGCATGCTGAATTTTGACCTATTTGGGTCTGCGTGTAAACTTCACCTGAACCTCTCCATGCTGGCCTGGGTCTTAGACCCTTCATAATAAGGGAGACAAGATATTCTCTCTCTTTCCCAGGGGATGACTATTTTTGGGTAATAAGCCAGGTAAGACATGCTTATGAGGTAAAATATATTAATACATAGGAAAACCGAAAAAGGACTGGGCCCATTGGCTCACGTCTGAAATCCCAGTAGCACTCTGGGAGGCTGACATAGGTGGATTGCTTGAGCTCTGGAGTTTGACACCAGCCTAAGCTACAGCCCGACCTCATCTGTAAAACTAGCCAGGCATTGTGGTGGGTGCCTGTAGTCCCAGCTACTCTGGAGGCTGAGGCAAGAGGATCGCTTGAGCCCAGGCGTTTGAGGTTGTTGTGAGCTGTGATGGTGCCACAGCACTCTATCCTGAGGACAGAGTGAGACTCTGTTTAAAAAAAAAAATACAACTGAAAAGGATAAGATATACATAATGGTTACATATAGACATTTATATGTGTATATGTATGTTATGTTATATATGTATATGTATATTATATATGTAAATATGGCATATGATTATGCTATATATAATTAAAATTTATATGTATACAGCCATGTGTCCCTTAATGACAGGGATACATTCTAAACATGGCATTGTTTGGTGATTTTATTGGTGGTGATCATAGGGTGCACGTATACACACATGCTTGTGCAAACTGCTCCACAGCTTGGCTGTATGGCTCAGCCTGTCACTCCTGGACTACAAACCTGCACAGCCTGGGACTGGGGGCAGTGGGAACATGCTGAGAGGTATTTGTGTATCCAGACATAGACAAGGTACAGTAAAAATACTGAGGGTACTGGCTCGGCACCTGTAACTCAAGTGGCTAAGGTGCCAGCCACATACACCAGAGCTGGCAGGTTTGAATCCAGCCCAGGCCCACCAAACAACAATGACGCCTGCAACAAAAAAATAGCCCTTATATATTTATAGGTATATATAAACATACGTATATAATATACATATATACCTATCCATGATACTATTTGTAGGTATATATAAACATACCTATATGGTATAGTATTCAGCCATTGTTAATGCTGTTTTTTGTATTACATGGCTGGATACATTCCAGACAGCCCAGTATCATATATGTGTGTCTATATATGCATAAATTTACATGCATGCATATACAATGTACCTATAAATATATAAATTATATGCATATATAAAACATACATATTACAAACAAACACATGCATTTCCCCCAGAGAGTACCCTGGCCGGATAGTATAGTGGTTAGGCTCCTGGGCCCTGAGCTAGACTCAATTCATTTCCTGGTTCTACCCTTTTCTGGCTGTGTGATCTTGGGTAAACTGCCTAACCTCTCTGTGTCGATTTCCTTATCTATAACATGTGACAAATGATAATAAACTCTACTTCAGAGGGTTATCGTGAGGATCAAATGAGATATGTGTGTAAAGTGCTTAATGATGCCTGCCAGGTAGAAAGCCCTCAACTCCCAGGGGCAGCCATGACTCCTAGTAACAACCTTCATTGGAAAGGTTGTTGGAAAGGTTGTTGGAAAGCCCTGCATGTCGGGTCCTGCTGTGTCGCTCCCAGCTGTGGATGCCCAGAGGGGTTACTTTGCCTCTCTGAGCCAGGGCTTTGTTACCAGCTTCCAGCAGGGCCATTGTGAATGTCCTGTGGCAGTGCCCACTCCGGCCCAGGGAGGTGAAGTATCGTGCCCTGGTACACAGCTAGGCTCAGCCTCCCTCTCCTGAGCAGGGTCATCCTCCAGTTTTAATTTTTTTTTTTTTTTGAGATAGAGTCTCACTATGTCACCCTTGGTAGAGTGCGGTGGAAACACAGCTCACAGCAACCTCCATCTCTTGGGCTTAAGCGATTCTCTTGCCTCTGCCTCCCAAGTAGCTGGGACTATAGGCACCTACTGCAATGCCAGGCTATTTTTTTTTTTGTAGCTGTCATTGTTGTTTAGCAGGCCTGGGCCAGGTTTGAACCTGCCAGCCCTAGTGTATGTGGCTGAGCTACGGGCGCCAAGCCATCCTCCAGTTTTAATGGCACACGGGGAAGGCAGGCAGTTAGAAATGCTTCTAACTCATTTGTTGCTGGTGAGGCTTAAAGAGAGGGACCAGAGTGGATGGTGGAGAAGGTGGAGAGACACAGCTGGAGAATCTTAGAGCCTCCTTCCCCAAAGTGCATTTTGCAGAGGTCTCTTTAGTAAGCACAGTACTGTGCCTGCCTGGTTCCTTTCTACTAACTAAATACAACAGCTACAGAGGACAAAGAATGCATAATTTGAGTTTGCTGTAGCCTTGCTAGACAGGTTTTCACACAGGTATAACCACTAGAATTATAAGAGCATGTGTTTCCTTGGTCTCAAAGCAGCATTTTGGACATCTCTTTAGAGTATCAACTTTTGGTGGAAACTTAACAAACAGGGCTGGCCGGCCACCAGGCTTTTGAGATGGCTTGCCCGCCTCCTGCCCCCACAAGTAATAGAACTTTAGAATTTTCCCTTTCAGAAGTCTATGTTATGTTCTAGCAAGAGCTGGCCTAGTGGAGGGTTCTGCCTCTCACACACACAGCTGAGAAGGTTCACACCCACTTGAGTGCATGTCCCGGAGAACATGGTGCTGAGACCCTGCAAGGAGGGAGGGCTTCTCCTTGTCCTTGGGCTCATGCCCTGTTCTCTCTCTTCCTTTGTTTAGTGTTGGTTTTGCTCTGGGGTTAGGGATGGGGCCAAGGTATAATCTGCAGAAGTAGGGCCCAGTGGAGGATGGCTGGCTCAGAGGTAGGTGCTGGAGAGGTGGAGGAGACCTGCCGACCCTGCTGTCTCTGCCTCTTCAACTCTACAATGTGCACAATGACACTGCCAGGCCTTTCTCTCACCAAGCGGCTTGTCATGACAGATCACATTATTTACCTGATGATCTCGTGTTCTGCTCAAGAAACTTTTTATTTATTTATTTATTTATTTATTTATTTTTATTGTTAAATCATAGCTGTGTACATTTGTGCAATCAAGGGGTACAATGTGCTGGTTTCATATACAATCTGAAATATTCTCATCAAACTGTTCAACGTAGCCTTCATGGCATTTTCTTATTGCATGTAGACAGTTGTATTCTGCATTTAGTAGGTTTCGCCTGTACCCATTCTAAGATGCACCATAGGTGTGGCCTCACCCTACCCCCCTCCCCTCCCTTGGTCCTTTCCCCATATTCGTGAGCTAGAGTTGGGTTATAGCCTTCATGTGAAAGCTAGAATTTAGCTTCATAGTAGGGCTGAGTACTTTGGATACTTTTTCTTCCATTCTTGAGATACTTTGCTAAGAAGAATATGTTCCAGCTCCATTCATGTAAACATGAAAGAGGTAAAGTCTCCATATTTCTTTAAGGCTGCATAATATTCCATGGCAGACATGTACCACAATTTGCTAGTCCATTCGTGGGTAAATGGGCACTTGGGCTTCTTCCATGACTTAGCAATTATGAATTGGGCTGCAATAAACATTCTGGTACAGACGTCTTTGTTATATTGTGATTTTTGGTCTTCTGGGTATATACCTAGTAAAGGAATTATAGGATCGAATGGCAAGTCCATTTTTAGGTCGCTAAGTATTCTCCAAACATCCTTCCAGAAGGGACGTATAAGTGGGCATTCCCACCAGCAGTGTAGAAGTGTGCCCTTTTCTCCTCATCCACGCCAACATCTCTGGTTTTTACATCATTCACGCCAACATCTCTGGGATTTTGTTATGTGGGCTAATCTTACTGGGGTTAGGTGATATCTCAAAGTGGTTTTGATTCGCATTTCTCTAATGATTAAGGATGATGAGCATTTTTTCATGTGTCTGTAGGCCGTGCGCTTGTCTTCTTTAGAGAAGTTTCCCTTCAAGTCCTTTGCCCACCCTGAGATGGGATCACTTATTCTTTTCTTGCTAATACATTTGAGTTCTCTGTGGATTCTGGTTATTAAACCTTTGTCAGAGACATAACCTGTACATATCTTCTTCCATTCTGAGGGCTGTCTGCTTGCTTTACTTACTATGTTCTTGGCCGTGCAGAAGCTTTTTAGTTTGATCAGGTCCCAGTAGTGTATTTTTGATACTGCTTTAATTGCATAGGGAGTCCTCCTCATAAAATATTCACCCAGGCCAATTCCTTCAAGAGTTTTCCCTGTACTTTCTTCAAGTATTTTTTATAGTTTCATGTCTTAAGTTTAAATCTTTTATCCAGTGAGAGTCTATCTTAGTGAATGGTGAAAGGTGTGGGTCCAGTTTCAATCTTCTACAGGTTGCCAGCCAGTTTACCCAGCACCATTTGTTAAATAGGGAATCTTTTCCCCACTGAATGTTTTTAATTGGATTGTCAAAGATCAAATAATGGTAAGTGGCTGGATCCATCTCTTGGTTCTGTATTCTGTTCCAGACATCTACTTCTCTGCTTTTGTGCCAGTACCATGCTATTTTGATCACTATTGTTTTATAGTACAGTCTCAGGTCTAGTAGCATGA
>CAUYPK010055359.1:0-13828 GCA_963574355.1 Loris lydekkerianus
TAAATGTTTTGAATTAAGGGTCAAGGTTATTCTCCCATATAATATCCAGTAGTTCTAGCTCCGTTTGGGGAAAAGACTATCTTTTCCCCATTAAGTAACCATAACACCATTGTTAAAAATCAGGTGACCATAAATTGTTAAAGTTTATTACTGGTCTCTCTATTCTTTACCATTGATCTTTATATCTATCCCTTTGCTAATACTATATTGTCTTGGTTACTGTGGCTTTATAAAAGTCTTGAAATAAGGTAATCTGACTCTTCCAATCTTACTCTTTTTCAAGTAAGTTTTGGCTATTCTTTGTCTTTTGATTTCTATATTTTAGCATCAGCTTGTCAGTTTCTTCAAAATTTGCTAGAATTTGAATTGAGATTGTATTAATTTATATAAGTTTGGACCAATTTAAGAGTATGGAGGCTTCCAGTTCATGAACATTTAATTTTCTTTGCATTGTTTTGTTTTCTGTGTATATTTATTAAAAATTATTCACTAAACTTATTCCTATATATTTTTGATGGTATTTAAAATTTTCTGATTATTCTCTGTTACCCTATAAATCCAGAATTGATTTTTATCCTGTAACTTTGCTAAATTTTGATTGATTTTGTCCTATAACTTTGCTAAATTTATTAGTGCTAATAAATATTTTTGTAGATTCTTTATAGCTATCGATGTGATCATGTCATCTGCAAATAAAGACAGTTTTGTGTCTCCTTTCAGTCTTCATGCCTTTTATTTCTTTTTCCTGTCTTATTCCACTAGTAGAACTTCTAGTGCAGTGTTGAATGTAAGTGGTAAGACTTGGATATTCTTGCTTTGTTCCTGTTTGTATGTCTTTTTGATTGATTTTCCTTGGGTAGAGATGCAACAGTGGGATTGTTGGGTCAGATGGTAGGTCTCCTTTGAGTTCTTTGAGGAATTTCTGTACTGTTTTCTATAGAGGTTGTACTAATTTATAGTCCTATCAACTGCATATAAATGTTCCCTTTTTACCACATCCACAGCAATATCTATTTATTTTTTAATAATGGACATTTTGATGGGGTAAGATATCTTCTTATTTTAATTTGTATTTCCCTGATGATTCATCATGTTGAACTTTTTTTTATATTTATTTGGCCATTTGTCTATCTTCTTTCAGATAACTCTCTTCATGTCTTTTGCCCATTTCTTAATGTTTTTTTTTTTTTTTTTTCTTGCTGATTTTTTTAAGTTCTTTGTAAATTTTGGATGTTAGCCCCTTGATGGATAGTTGCAAGTATTTTCTCCCATTCTGTAGGTTGTCTATTTACTCTGTTGATTATTTCCCTTGTTGTGCAGAAACTTATAAATTTTATAAGTCCTATTTATTTATTTTTGTTATTGTATTGCCTTTGGAGTCTTAGTCATAATTCTTTGTTTAGGCTGATGTCAAGAAGAATTTTTCCTGCAATTTCTTCTAAAATTTTTATGGTTTCATGCCTTACCAAGTCTTGAATCCACCTTGAGTTAATTTTTGTGTATGGCAAGAGATAGGAATCCTGTTACATTCTTCTCTGTGGCTATTCAGTTTTCCCAGCACCATTTATTGAACAGGGTGTTCTTACCCCAGTGTATGTTTTTGTCTGGTTGTCAAAAATCAGTTCATTATAGCTATATGGTTTTATTTGTGAATTCTCTATTCTGTTTTCTTGATCTGTTTCTCTACCTTTATACCAGTATCATACTGTTTTGGTTACTATAGCTTTATAGTAGTATAATTTGAGGTCAGGTAATGTGATGGCCTCTGGACCAGGATGATTCAAGCACATTACATTTCTTTATTTTTATTATGATTGCATTGTAATATATAATGAAATAATTATACAACTCACCATAATGCTGAATCAGTTGGAACTATAAGTGTATTTTCCTGTAATTCTCCTCTGAGGATGATAGGAGACAGTGATCCTTGAAGTGTGTTGCCTATCATTTTGGTTGCCGTCACTGCAAAAAAACCTTCTTTGCAAAGAGAGGATGTTGGAAATGGAAGCAGGACTTGTAGTGGTTTTGTGGCAGTCTTAGGATATTCCACTTTGACTTTAATTTAGAATGTAGGGAGATTTGTAGTTTTCTCAAACCTACTTTTAAGGCCACCATCATTTGTGATCTCAAGTAGTTGATTTTCTTCTAACACAAAGAGATGCTCTGTTCTAGACAAAATTGAGAGAATGTCTCTTCTAGACAAAATTGATTCATCTGGTTTCTTCAAAATGGGTCATGGATCCATTCCTTCTCAGTTTGGGGGTCTTTTGTGGTTGGGAAGTGATGCTTGAATTCTTTTGACAGCTGAGATAGGTGATTTGTATGCCAGTCTGAAGACAGAATGCCCTGGCTCAGTCTCTTTCAAAAATCTCCATTAATGTTTGAAACGTTCTCTCAGTGATCTCAATGTTCTCTTATTGACCCCATACTTCCAGTTTGGCTTTGAATGCAGCCAGTTTATCTGCCAACTCAAAACACAGTGTTCATGCTACCCTGAAGTGATAGATTGAATTAGTTGAGCAGATTAAATATGTCACACAAGTAAGCAAGTTTTGTGACCCATTCTGTGCCACTGAAATGTGCTGCCAAGGGTGACTGTTTCCTAAAAGAAATCTCTGGAGTGTCTGTTATAGGACTGATGATTAGACTCTATAGAGAACTCCAGTTATTCAACAAGAAAAGAGCAAATAATCTTATTTATTTGTTGGCAAGAGACTTAAGCAGAAATTTCTCTGAAGAAGATAAATAGCTAAGAAACACATGAAAAAAATGTTCATTGTTCCTAATCATCAGAGAAATGCAAATCAAAGCCACTCTGAGATATTTTGAATAGTTTTGCAGCTGTGGTATTCTTTGGTAACAAAAGTGCACATAATATATTCTTGTACACATCTTCCTGAAAAATGTGTACAAGCATTGTTGCCTTGCCAACATTGGTAGACTCATCAACATGGATTGTATACCACCACAGTGATTGATTAATCCTGTCTAACATTTGTGCTTCTGTGTCTTCTACAGTTTTATCAATTTGTCTAGTTATGATGCTAGCCAAAAGAGGAACATATGCCACCTTTTGACCTGAAGCCTCTCCTAAAAGTTCACAGCAAATGTCATTAGCAGCAGACAGGGTCAACTCTTTACTAGTACTAAAAGGGCTTCACATTTTGATGGAATGGTGGCCTTTCATAATTGCTTCTGTTCTTCATGTTTGTTTTGCTCTTTTGAAAAACTCTAAAAGCTTGTCTTTTAATTCAAGTCTCCACATGGCAAAGCAGTTTTAAAGATTTCATGGCTTTATTGGACAGTTTATTGCCAGATATGAATTGCCTATTGTAGTGAATGTACAGTTTAAGTAGAACTCTTAGTATTTTCTTTTCTTTTTTTGTTTTGTTTTATTTTGTTTCAGATTAACATGAGGGCTCATATGATTGGACTATGTTGTCTGTATTCATAAGGTATGGTCCCAGTTGTGGTTGAGTTCTTCACCCAGGAGATTTGCCCTGTACTCGTACCTTATATGTGATCTATGGGAGCCCACCGAACCTCCCTCCCCCATTCCTGAATTTAATTGTGTTTTTCTCTCATCTGGCTTAGTATTTTCTTTTAAACGCAACTTTCATTTTGTTGGCAATCTTAAGTTTTCTTGTGTAATCATTGAGTCTTTCACCCTTTTCCAAGAAGCTCTCCAGTGATATTGATATTTTTTACACATTATTGCTAGTATTAGTTTATACACTTCCAAAACTGTGATTGAGACAAGTACGTATGGGCTGGCCAGGTGTGGATTAAAATGAGTGTCTGATTCTGACTGAACCTTTTGACTGTGAACAATGCCTAAAGGTGTACAAACAAGATGTTCCTTTTGTGCGAGGAATGCTTGTAGGCACTGTTTATTTTGCAAACAAAAACTTGATGACACATGTTCCTGCTATGTTACCTGATTTGAATCTATAAGCATACCCTTCACTTTGTTCTCAATACTTTTCACACTTGTGCCTGAAGTAATTTGTACAAATAGTGGATTCTTGTGGGAGTATATGTAAATATGGAGTACAGTAAGTTCAAAGAGTCATCAAGTTCAAAAGACTTGATTATTGTTGAAGAATTTGTAGGTAGAGGTAGCTTTAAAAATAATTCTCACAAAAAACATAAATGGTGAAATACCTCAGAATCTGATTTGGAAAACAAAAGTGTAGAACCTTTTTTAAATTTAAAAGAAGTCAATCCTTGGCAACTTCAATGGAGAGGAAATAATTTGAACCCAGAAATATGTGATTTTGATGTTTTGAGTTGTACCATACAAAAAAGGATTATTAAAGCTTTATTGATAATGCAAAACTTTATCATTTCATATTAAATTTTTTGTTTGCATATTACTTTTTTATAAATATAAAATATTGAAACTGAAAGCAACTTGGGTGGGTTATTTTGATTAGTAAGATAACAAAAAACATCCCAGTGGTGGGCCATGTCTCATAATGATTGTTACAATTGCACCCTCAATTGGCATTATTTGTTTCTGAGCACTTCATGGTCAAAGGGTTAAATCCTACCTAGATGTAGCTGTACAATTCAAGTACATCAACTCACTTGTCGCTATAAAGCCTGCTACCAGATACAGTTTTACAATTGAAGTAAAATGCTCACTTGCCTCCATAAAACCTGCCATTAAATGCAGCTTAATTGTCACTTGCCACTCTCTGATAGGGTTTTGCTATGAGTTTGGAAGCAGTTGATTTATTATGGTCATGTGCAGTCTAATCTCCCTGCTATTGATCTGTATTTGCTGCCTCTTTCCAGCACTAGCATCCTACCTCAGCTCTACTGCAGATCTTTAGGCGTTAGATTGTCATAAGTAACATGCAACCTAAATTTTGACCCATGCTACATTTTACAGTAGGGTTCGTGCTCCCGTGAGAATCTAATGCCACCATTGATGTGATAGGAGAGCTCAGGAAATTATGCAAACAGTGGGGAGTGGCTGTAAATACAGGTGAAGCTTGCTCACTTGCCCTACCATGCACCTCCTGTTGTGCGGCCCTGTTCCTAATAGGCTATGGAGTGTGTCAGTCTGCTACCCTGAAGTTGGGGACTGCAGATGTGTAAGAAATTTTTTATAAGCCTCGTAGCAACCACAATGCAAAAAGGCTATGGTAGATTCACTAAAAATAAAATGCAATGAAGTAAAACATACTACCAGAGGTAATCATTTAACCACAAAGGAAAATGGTAAGAAAAGAAAGGAAGAGTCTCAAAGCAATCAGAAAACAAGCAACAGAATGTTAACAATAAGTCTTTGTTTTTCAGTATTATCACTCAGTGTAAATGGTCTCAATTCTCCAATGAAAAAGCAGAAAGTGGCTGAGTAGTTAAAGGGACAAGACTCAACTATATGCTGCCTTCAAAAAATCTACCTATAAAGACGCACATACACTGAAAATGAAAGGGTAGAAAAAAGACATTCCATGCCACTGGAAACCAAAAAACAATAGAAGTAGCTATACTACATTAGATAATATAGACTACAAGCAAAATACTATTTTAAAAAGATAAGAACACTATATAATAATAAAGGGCTTAATTCCAGAAGAGGATAATTACAATTATAAATATGCACCCAATAATAAAGCTTTCAAATGTATAAATATTAATGGATCTAAAGCAATGATTCTCAACCTTCCTAATGCCACGGCCTTTTAATACAGTTTCTGTGGCCACAACCCACAGGTTGAGAACCGCTGACCTAAAGGGAGAGATAGATTTAAATATAGTAAGGTAAGGGCACTTTAATACCTCACTTCAGACAGAAAATCCACAAAGAAACGGTAGAGTTAAAGTACACAAGTATTGTGCAAGTTCAAAAATTAGAAATCATATCAAGTTTCTTTTTCTGTTGCAGTGGACTAAAACTAGAAATTAATAGCAGGAACCTTGGAAACTATATAAACTTATGGAAATTAAACACCATGCTCCTGAATGACAATAGGTTGATAAAAAAATTAGAAGGAAATTTAAAACTTTATTGAAATAAATTAAAGTACAAATGTAACATACCAACTTCTATGGTAAATGAAAAAAGCAGTGCAAAAAAGGCAGTTTATAGCAATAAATGCTTCTATCAAACAAAAACTAGAAAGACTTCAAATAAACTAATCCACCTTAAGGAAGTAAAATAGTAAGAAATAACAAAAGATAGCAAAAATCAGTGAAATTGAGACTAATAAATAATACAGAGCTTGCTCACTTGCCCCACCATTTTCAACAAACTGAAAAGTTGATTGTTTGAAAGACAAAATCAACAAACTTCCAGCTAAACAAACAAAGAAAAGAGAGAAGATCCAAAATAAATAAAATCAGAAGTGAAAAAGAAGACATAGTACTTGAAATCTCAGAAATACAAAAAATCATGAGAGGCTATCATGAATGACTATACACCATCAAATTGGAAAACATAGAAGTGGATAAATTCCTGGCCATGTAATACTTACCAAGATTGAACTGTGAAAAATTAGAAAACTTTAACAATCCATTAACAAGTAATGAGACTGAAGCTATAATAATAATAAAAAAAATCTCTTATCAAAGAAATCCTAGGACCTGATGGATTTACTTCTGCATTTATTAAACATTTAAGAAGACCTCATACCAAACTTCTTCAAACTCTTTAAAAAAATTGAAGAAGAGGGAATTCATCAGCACTCATTCTATGAGGCCAGCATTACTCTGATAACAAAACCAGATAAGGATGCAGCAACAACAAAGGAAACTGCAGGCCAATATCCTGATAAACAAGGGCACAAAAATCCTCAACAAAATGCTAGGTAATAGAATTCCAGTAACACATTAAAAAGAACATTCACCATGATAGAGTTCAGTTCATCATAAGGAAGCAAAGACTTGTTCAGTATATACAAATCAGTAAACATGATATATCATAGTAACAGAATCAGAAACAAAAACTATATGATTATTTTATTAGATGCCATAAAAGTATCTGAGAAAATTTCACATCCCTTTACGATAAAAATCTTCATCAAAATGAGGAACATTTCTCAAAATAATAAAGGCCACATATGACAAACCCACAGCTAACATTCTTTTTGAATGAGAAAACATTGAAGATTCTTACTCTAAAGACTTAAGAAGAGAAGGATGCCCCCTTTCAAAGGAGTATTATTGTACATAATGCTAAAAGTCCTGGCCAGATAAATTAGGCAAGAGAAAGAAATAAAGGGCATCTAATTGGAATGGAAGAAGTCACATTAGGCTTATTTGCAGGTGACATGACCCTTTACCTAGGAAAACCTAAGGACTCCACCAAAAAGCTGTTAGAACAGATAAACAAATTCAGTAAAGTTGTAGAATGAAAAATCAACACTGAAAAATCAGTAGCATTTATATATATGCCAGCAGTGAGCAATCTGTAAAAGAAATTAAGATTTCTTTGCTTTCTTAAGTAGGCAAAGATTTTTTTTTAAAACATTAACGCACGGGCAACAAAGCACAAATAAGCACTTGGGATTACATCAAGCTAAAAAGCTTCTTTACAGCAAAGGAAATAGTCAACAAGGTAAAGAGACAACCCATAGAGTGGGGGAAAATATTTGCTGACTATCCATCTGACAGGAGATAACCAGAATATATTAGCTCAATTTAATAGCAAAATCCCCCAAATAAGCCAATCTGGAAATGGACAAAGTCTCTGAACAAACATTTCTCAATAGAAGACATACAGATGGCCAAAAAAATGGAAGAAAACATGCCCAACATCATTAATTATCAACCCCCCCACCACAAAACTACAACATGATATCTTGTCACCCCAGTTAAAATGGCTTATATCATAAAGAAAGACAATAACAGATGCTGGTGAGGATGTGGTGGAGGAGGAATGCTTGTACACTGTTGGTAGGAATGTAAATTAGTACATCTACCATGGAGATCAATATCCATGATTTCCTATTTAAATCAAGTCAATTTAAGTAAATTTTTTCTAAGAATTTATTCAAGTTACCTAATTAAACTCAGAAAATATTACGAGTAATTTTATCTTTAGAATCTTTGCTAAACACATAATTATGTTTCTTTAAAAAAGTAAAAATACAACTATTATTTGATATGGAAATCCTACTACTGGGTATATATTAATATCCAAATGAAAGAAAATCAATATATCAAAGAGATACCTACACTCCCATGTTTATTGCCACCCTGTTCACAATATGTGTAATCAATGTGCCCATCATCATTGGATAAGTGGATGAAGGAAAGTGGCATATATGTAGAAGGGAATATTATTCACACATTAAGAAAAAATGAAATCCTGGCATTTTCATCAGTGTGTGTGGAATTGGAGCCTTTTTTATGAAGTGAATTAAGCCAAGCACATAAACATTAATATTACTTACTCTCAGTCATATGTGGGAGCCAAAAAAGTGTGTCTACTGAAGATAAAGAGTAAATTGGTGGTTACCAGAAGCTGGAAAGGAGAGGGAAAAAGGAATGGGGGTTGAAACAAAAAGACTAATAAAATTGACAAACCTCTTGTGAGATTAGGAAAGAAAGAGTTCACAAATAAATACTGTTAGAAACAAAAGGTGAAAGAAACATAATTACGGGTTTAGCAAAGATTCTAAAGATAAAATTACTCGTAATATTTTCTGAGTTTAATAAATTAGGTAACTTGAATAAATTCTTAGAAAAACTTTACTTAAATTGACTTGATTTAAATAGGAAGAGACCAGGACTGAAGAAGATATTTGCAACACACACACACTACAAACAAGGATCACCATCTAGAATAATACTGAAAGAAAATTATTAAAAACCATTAAAATAAACAGTTCTTTTAGGAAAATGATCAATAGATACAAGCAAATAGGCATCTCAAAACAAAGAGAAACAAATGGTATATATATTTGAAAGAATGCACAACTTCATTATTGTCTTATAAGAGAAATGAAATTTAAGGCACATAAAATACAACTTTACTCCCAATAGACTGTTAAAAATAAGAAATTTTATAGAAGAATGTAGGTCAAAATGAATTCTCTCATAGGAGTATCATGTGTAACTAATTGGCAATGGAAGTGAAATGAATGCCTGGCACTTTGCCATATGTGTTTGCCATAAAAATCTGTACACAGATGATATATGCAATAATATTTATATCATTATTCATAATGGCAAAAAGTAGAACCAGCTCAGATGCCCATCAATATGAAAGTGGATGAAGAGCTCAATATATAATTATGTATGGAATATTAATATAGTGACAAAAATGAAAATAAAAATTTAAAAAGTAAAAAGTACAATATACTTACCAAGGTTGACCATCAGAGATTAAATGTTTAGTGAAAAGAAAACCAACGTTCAGGAAGCTATATACAGTATGAAACTTAGAGCTCAAAAGAAGTATAAATATATTATTTGTAAAATATGCATATGTGATAAAATTTTAAAAAATCAAAATAACAGTGAGCATCAAATATTGTATTATAGTTATCATAGTTACCTGTAGAGTAGGAGGTAAGGGGAAAAGCTAAGGGAAGGGTGACAATATTGGTAATTCACTGATTCTTCAATTGGTCGGGTGTTTTTCATATATGTTCACATATACGTTTTCGCATCAAATATTATATTAAAATCTAAAAAGACTCAGTCGTAAAATAAGTGATATCAACTGAAATGTGATAATTTAGTGTTATTAAGTTGGTTTATCTACTAAATAAAATAATTCAGGCCTGATTCTCTATTGTAAATTGAAGAATTTTTTAAAAGTTGGATGCACTATGTAGTTTCAGTAAAAGTTTTAAAAATATTTGTTTCCTTTCTTCTGGTTACAAGGTGAGTGGGAAGGAGTTTTTCTTTTAAACAAAAGCCTATAATCTGTTAACAATGATTGTTTTATATTAGAATAAAATGCAAAACATGTTTCTGGTTTGTACATTGTATGTAGCAGTTTTAGTTTCTTTTGTTTAAACTGTACATTGTGTGTAGCAGTTTTTAGTTTCTTTTGTTTAAACTGAAGTGAACTAACACTTCAGTTAGTGTTGAACAAAGAAAATTATATGCTCTTGTTATGTGTGCTTTAATTTAGATGCTTAATGGCTTTTAATGTTACAAAATAAGTTTATTATTATATTATGATCCCATTTGTATAATATTGTCTTGCTCTTCCATATTTGTGGTGATACGGTCATGGTTTATGGAAACAATAATCCCTAAGAAATAGATCATTAACAGTAGTTAAAGATTACTTGTGATCTATGGTAATGATGAATTTCTTTAGGATTATTACAGTTATAAACCATAATTATAGCAATAATTATTTTGTTAGGGAAAAAATGTTCTATGCTTGAACAGCTGCTGAAAAAAGTGCCCTGAACATTTCAGCATAAGTAGAAACATGGAAAATTATAATGGAAATTTAGGATTATTATAAAACGAAACTCATGTGTCAGATTTTCTTTTCTAAATGTGATTTAGATATATGGATTTACCTGGTTCTTTAAACTTTTTGGATGTAAGCATGTTACCCAAGTAACCTTTTTTTTTTTTTTTTTCTCCCCTTTGATGTACACCGTGATGTGTTGATATACATAGTGAAATGAATGCTACAGTTAAGCAAATTATTCTATCTGTCATTATCCATGGTTACCTTTTCTTGAAGTTTTTATGGTTAGAGCACCTAAAATCTACTCACTTTCCAAATCTCAAGTATATGACAAAATCTTATTAACTATGTCCTTTTGCAGTACGTAAGATCTCCAGGTTTATTCATCCTACATAAATGTAACTTTGTACACTTTGACTTACTTCTCATTTCCTTCTTCTCCTTGCCCCTGGTAACCACTGCTATTCTCTGTTTCTATGTATTTTACCTTTTTTTCCTTTTGATTCTGCATATAAATGAGACCATACAGTTATTTTTCTTTGTGTGTCTGGCTTATTTCCCAAAGTAACTTCTTAACATTTATTATTTTCAATACTGTGAGTCTAAAATTCTTCAAGTTTAGGGATAGTTTAATGTTTATGAGAAATACCACTTAGTATTCAGCTAAATCAGAATTTTATTCTATAGCTTGATAATAATGTTTTTATATATCAATGTTTGTTTCTAACATTACTCCTGACTTAGCATTTAAGTTTCTAAGGGTTAAGAAATAATGTTTTTCTATTTCTTATACAATAGAAATACTTTCTAAAACCAGGAGTAAGTAAGTATGCACTCTGTTTTTCTCTATAATCTTCCATTCAAAAATTATCCAGATCTTTAAAGTATGACGGTGATGGTGGTGCTTTGCGTTAAATATGAAAATTGCTTTGGGTAACATGGACATTTTCACAATGTTGATTCTTCCTAGCCATGAGCATATATGTTTTTCCATTTGTTAACATCTTCAGCTATTTATTTTCTCAGAGTTTCATAATTCTCTTTATAGAGATCTTTCATGTCCTTTGTTAGGTAAATTCCCAAATATTTCATCTTTGGTACAACTATAAAGGGAATAGAGTCCTTGACTGTTTTTTTCAGCTTGACTATTATTGGTATATATAAAAGCTGCTGATTTGAGAGAGTATTGATTATGTAGCCTGAGACACTACTGTGTTCCTTGATAACTTCTAAAGGTTTTGTGGTTCAGTCCCTGGGGTTTTTCAGGTATAAAATCATATCATCTGCAAAGAGTTAAAAATTTGATCTCCTCTGACTCTATTTATCACCTATTTATCACCTTTTCTTGCCTGATGGTGATGGCTAAGACTTAGGTTACAGTGGTAAAAAGCAGTGGAGACAATGGGCATCCTTGCCTGGTTCCTGATCTGAGTGGAAAACCTCAAATAGACAAGACATTACTCAGAAATAAAAGCAAAGCAGGAGGAATCACCATACCAGACCTCAGACTATACTATAAATCGACAGTAATCAAAACGGCATGATACTGGCACAAAAACAGAGTGGTAGATGTATGGAACAGAATTCAGAACCAAGAGATGAACCCAGACACATATCGTCATTTGATCTTTGATAACCGTATCAAAAATATAAATTGGGAGGAAGACTCCCTGCTTAACAAAATGGTGCTGAGAGAATTGGCTGGGAATTTGTAGAAGACTGAAGCGGGACGCACACCTTTCTCCATTAACAAAAATTGACTCTCAACGGATAAAAGATTTAAACTTAATATATGAAACTATAAAGATTCCTGGAGAGGCATAGTCAACTGTGACAAGCTTGGTGCCATGTGGTGCTGTGATCCAGCTCCATCTTCATTAGTAAAGACTTCATAGACAAACCAGACTGGTGTTCAAAAACAATTACCAAGGTCTAGGAGCTGCACCGCCTGGACCTTGGTAAGAGTTGCGCCGTGATGTGATCCGCACCCACTGGTCCTCTGCGTGCCCTGACCAGGAACTGCGGGAGCCATGCAACCCTGCGAGCCCCCTTCTACATCCTCCCTGCCTCCACACTGGCCTGCTTGTCTGGCCAGCGACTCTGGTAGCCACATGCCCTCTGGGGCCATCCCTGCCTCCCTTCTCCTGGCCAGAGACTACTGGAGCCTTGGGGTCTCTGTGCCAAAGTCACTGGGCACCAGGCTCTTCCAGAACCATGTGCAACCCCCCCCACCCCCCCGCTCTGTTGCTGGGTCTGGGTATGTCACACTCTGGAGCTGCTCCCACAACCAGAACTCCCTGGCTGGGGCAGCCCCAGAGGAACAACACAGGGTCACTCCCTACAAAGATCCAGCAAAAATGGACTGACCCCACTGGGGTCCAATCTTGGAGAGACACCTCCCAAAATCTGAGGAAGGCCAGAGGCAATGGTGAAAAACAATCATGAGGCAAAATCAACAGAAAAACTCTGGCAATATGAATAATCAGAGTAGATCAACTCCCCCAAGAATCAATGGGGCAGACACAGCACAAAATCCCATGCACAAAGAGCTGAGATGTCAGAAATTGAATTCAAAATATGGATAGCAAATACGATTGAATTTAGAATTTCAAGTAGTAACCCAAAAGATAACTCAAGCATTCAACGAATTCAAAGACAAAATGACCAAAGATTTTGACACATTGAGACAAGAAATTTCATCCCTCAAAGATCTCAAAAGCACAGTAGAATCCCGCAGTAACAGAATGGAGCAAGCAGGAGAAAGGATTTCTGACATTGAAGACAAAGCTTTCGAATGCTCCCAAAGTCTCAAAAAGGAAGAGAAATGGAAGGCAAAAACAGATAACCCTCTCAGAGAGCTCTGGGATAATTAGAAGAAAACCAATATTCATCTTACAGGGATCCCCGAAAGCAACGAAATGGCTTCACAAGGCACAGAGTCTCTCCTCCATGAGATTATGAAGGAGAACTTCCCAGACATGCCAAGAGATTCTGAAATTCAGATAGTAAACAGTTTCAGAACTCCAGCACAACTCAACCCAAATAAGACATCTCCCAGACACATCATAATCAATTTCACTGAAGTTAATATGAAGGAGAAAATTGTGAAAGCAGTCAAGTGAAAGAAAAACATCACCTACAAAGGGGAAGAATTTTAGAGTAACTGCAGATCTCTCTGCTGAAACCTTTCAAGCTATAAGATGATGGTCATCGGCTTTTAATCTCCTAAAACAAAATAACTTTCAACCCAGGATCCTATACCCAGATAAACTGAGCTTCATTTATGACGGAGAAATTAAATAGTTAAATGACATTCACATGTTGAAGAAATTTGCCACAGCTAAACCAGCTCTCCAGGATATTCTCAAACCTACCCTTCATTAAGACTAGCGTAAACTCTCCACCATGAAAGTAAACCCCACCCAGAAA
>CAUYPK010055362.1:0-22821 GCA_963574355.1 Loris lydekkerianus
AAATAAAAACAGCCGGCTGCCATAGCAGGTGCCTGTAGTGCCACAGCACTCTACCAAAGGTAACAAAGTGAGACTCTGTCTCAAAAGAAAAGAAAAGAGAAAAGAAAAGAAAAGAAAAGAAAAGAAAAGAAAAGAAAAGAAGAAGGAAAGAAAAGAAGAAGGAAAGAAAGAAAAGAAAAGAAAGAACTTAATTTAGGATGCACTTAGCAAAATGCTAATTTGTTTAGCTCTCAATTCAAACCAAAAAGGAAAATATAATGAGAGAAAGAAAAGCAGGGGGAGAGAGAGAGAAAAGAATGGGGAAATTTGAACACTGGCTAGATATTTGATGACATTAAAAATTTATTATAAAAATTTTAGGTATAACAATGGTGTTCTAAATGTTTTGAGTCTTTGTCTTTTAAAGATATACAACAAAATATTTTAGGGTGAAATGATTTGGTGGCTTGGATATGCTCTTAAAAACTACTGTTGGAAGGCCGGGGGCGGTGGCTCATGCCTGTAATCCTAGCACTCTGGGAGGCCAAGGCAGGGGGAGTGCTTGAGCTCAGAAGTTCAAGACCAGCCTGAGTCAGAGCAGACGTCGTCTGTAAAAATAGCTGGGTGTTGTGGCCGGCACCTGTAGTCCCAGCTACTCAGGAGGTTGAGGCAAGAGGACCACTTGAGCCCAAGAGTTTAAGGTTGCTGTGAACTATGATGTCATGGCACTCTACTCAGGGTGACAGAGTGAGACTCTGTCTCAAAAAACCAAACAAACAAACAAAAAAACCCTACAGTTGGATAATTGTGAATGGAGATATAAATGAAACAAGTTTAACCAGGAATTGGTAGCCATGTTGTATGATATCTAATAGAGTTTCATATGAGTACATAGGCAAACCTTAGAGATACTGTGAGTTCAGTCCCAGACCACCACAATAAAGCAAATATCACAACAGAGCAAGTGCATATAAAGTTATGTTTACACTATAGTTTAGTCTATTAAGTATGCAACACTGTGTCTAGAAAAACAATGTACGTAGCTTCATTTAAAAATACTTTATTGCTAAAAAATGCTAACAATCATCTGAGCCTTCAGTGAATCATATCTTATTGCTTTATTTTATATTGTACTGAAAAAAGAAAGAAGTGAGAAGAGCACTTCAAGGGCTGATTTTGTAGCAGAGAGCCACGTGGTAAGCCTGAAACTCAGACTACACCTGGCCCCCTGGAGCAAAGGAGAAGGGGAGCGGATCTCTGGGGAGCCCCTCTGAAAGGCACTTTCTGGAGGCCGGTGAGATGCAGAGCCTCTTTGCACAAGTGATCCTCCCCTCTGATGACCTAAAGGGGAGAAGGAAAAGTCCTACGAGCTTCATGAAAGCTGTTCCCCTTGGCATCTGGGCCCCGTTTCTCAAACCTGGACCATCCCTTTTCTTCTGCTCCATCAAAATCATTAGCTGTTATCAGTCCAAATTGGCTCCCAGGAGATGTTTCCAGACAATATGTTATTAACAAACCTGTTTTCTTTAACTAACAAGGCCTATTAGCTTTATTTTGAAATCTCCTGAGCATGCCCAACCATATACCCCACTGAGGGCTGAGGACAGAGACGAGGGTAGCAATGGCTGACAGGGTTCTGGTCACTTATCTCTTCACCAGCAAGGTCAAGATTGTATCTACATGTCTTCCGGGTCTTGCCCTAACCAGTGAGTGTTCAAAATCTGATCACAGCTGTCCCTCGTTACAAATACTTCCATTGCTTCCTAATTGCTCTTCAGACAAAGCCCACAATATTTGACAAGAATGACAAGCTTGACAAGGCCCCATAGGTTCTGGCTTCAGGTACCTGCCCAGAGCAAGGGCTTCTTCCTCCACTAATAATCTATGGGGAGAGGGCAGAGCTAGGAGATCAAGTCACTGTCCCCAGATCACACTCTTTCATTCCTCACCCCTGATAAGAGACTGAGGAAGAGAATGACAAAGGTGAATATCTGAGCCTGGGTGTTGGCTCACACCTGCAGTCCTAGAACTCCAAAACCCCTGATTATAAGGATTCAGGATTTATAAACATTTATTTACAGGACTTTACTGCCTTAAATGGGGTTTTCACTTAATTAAATGTGCCATTAAATATTGTGGGTTAAATAGTTCAGTGGAATAGTTCAGTTCAGCCACCTACCTCTTCAGCTCAGCCGCGACTTGTGGACTGAGCCGAAGCACCGCCCCCTCAAGCAGACAGCAGAAGACAGCTGGTGCATTTGATTAGGTGCACGCGCACCTAATCAAATAACCTGTATGACCCGAGTATAAGCCGAGTTCGGGGTTTTTCGGCACAAAAACTCGGCTTATACTTGAGAATATATGGTAAATCATTAGTTGAGTGATGAAATAATTTTTTTCCCTTGTGATGAAATACTTCTTTTTCCTTTTTCCTCTGTTTTCACACCACAACAACCATAAATAAGACTTCTATGACCAAATGTGTGGAGATTTCTCCCCACCAACAAGAAGGAATGAATTCTGGAGCAGATACCAGCTGCGCACCTTCTAATCCAATTCAATTCTGATGCTCTCTGTCTGGAAATAGCATCAAATTTCACAGGTTGAGAGCTCAGTCTCACAAGACTGTCCCCACTTCAGACACTAGTCATAAATCTATGCCTCTGGAACTTAGAACCAACTTGCTTCAAGTCAAGGTCCCCAAGACCCTTTCCCTGGGTTAGATTTTCTTTTTAGAGTGGCTCACAGAGCCCGTAGAAACACATTTACTGGTTTATTACGAAGGACATTAAAAAGAATTAGATGAAGAGATGTGTAGAGCAAGACATGTGTGAAGTGGCATGGGGCTCCAGGTTCTCTCTGGGAGCACCACCCTCCAAGATCCTGGACTTGTTCAGCCATCTCAAAGCTCTACATACTCTGTGTCCTTAGGACCTCTATGGAGATTTCAACAACTGTAGAAACGAGATAGGACAAAAAAAGGGTATGATCATTTTATGTTAAATAGACTAAGTGGAGAAACTCAGTAAGGACTTTCAGTTCAGATTTTTCTAGGCCTCTCTGTGGAGTATTCCTTCCACTCAGATATGAGGCAGGATTCTTTCTGAAATGGGGGTCAGTCTTAGGACGTATAATCAGACAAAGTAAGTCTGAGAATTTCTTTATAGCCACCTCCAAGACAGAAAGGCAGGGGAAAATTTGAGTGTATTTTTAGTTTCTATGGCCTGTGCCCTGGGGAGAAAAAGGAACAGGTGAAAGGAGAGTAGGAGAAGGTCAGAGAGGGAGATTCTATTTTCTGAGGCCTGCTTTTGAAGTCCAAAGTGCCCAAACATTGTAACAAAAGACTGTCTTTTACCTTTATTATTCTAAAGCTACGTCAGGAACCAAGGACAAAAGCCCACATACTTTAATAAAAGATACATTTATTGATTTTGTCACTGTGGTCAAAAACATATATACTAATGGGCGGCACTTATAGCTCAGTGAGTGGAGCGCCAGCCCCATATACCAAGGTAGTGGATTCAAACTCGGCCCCAGCCAAACTGCAACCAAAAAAACAAACATATATACTAAAACCACAACTTGATGGGCCAGGTGTGGTGGCTCAGGCCTGTAATCCTAGCACTCTGGGAGGCCAAGGCAGGTAGATGGCTTGAGTTCACGATTTCAAGGCCAGCCTGAGCAAGAGCAAGATCCCATATCTAAAAATAGCTGGGCATTGTGGCGGGCACCTATAGTCTTAGCTACTTGGAAGGTTGAGGCAAAAGAATCACTTAAGCCCAAGAGTTTGAGGTTCTGTGAGCTGTGACACCATAGCACTCTACCAAGGATGACAAAGTGAGACTCTGTCTCAAAAAAAAAAAATTAAAAATGGCTGGGTGCGGTGGCTTACACCTGCAATCCTAATACTCTGAGAGGCCAAGGTGGGTAGATTGCTTGAGTTCACAAGTTTGAGACCAGCCTGAGCAAGAGAGAGACACTGTCTCTACTAAAAATGAAAAACTGAGGCAAGAGGATCTCTTGAGCCAAGAATTTGAGATTGTTGTGAGCTAAGACACCACAGCACTCTACCAAAGGCAACAAAGTGAGACTCTGTCTCCAAAAATAAATAAATGAATAAATAAAAATAAAAAATAATAAAATCACAATTTGGTAAGAGAAAAAGATAACTAAGCTTTAAAAACTTAAAAAAGGGCTCAGCGCTTGCAGCTCAGTGGTTAGGGAGCCAGCCACATACACAGGGACTGGTGGGTTTGAACCTGGCCTGGGGCTGCTAAACAATAATGACAACTATAATAGCAACAACAACAAAAATAGCCGGGTGTTGTGGTGGGCGCCTGTAGTCCCAGCTACTAGGGAGGGTGAGGGAAGAGAATCTCTTAAGCTCAGTAGCTGGAGGTTGCTGTGAGCTGTGTGATGCCATGGCACTCTACCAAAGGGCCATAAAGCGAGACTCTGTCTCTATAAATAAAAAAAAAAGAAAAGAAAAAAAAAGGAAAAAAATGACACAAACAAAATACACCCTCATGGACAATTTTTAAAACAGGTCAGATACAGCTAAAAAGAAAATTAGTACCATATATACTCGAGTATAAGCCGAGTTTTTTTTGGCACAAAATTTGTGCCGAGTTCGGGTTTTTCGGCACAAATTTTGTGCCGAAAAAACTCGGCTTATACTCAAATATATATGGTAAATTGAAAGATAATCCAGAATAAAATATCCAAACCAAAGCACATTGTGGCAAAACAGAAAAATATATAGGGGAGAAAAAGAAAGATGGAACATATTGTTAGAAAGCCAAAGATAAATAAATAAAAGAACGCATGTAAAAAAAAATAATATTAATACACTGTATTCAGGTATCAAAATATAAGTCAGTTGACTGAGGAAGACAAAAAAAATTTCACCTCCCAGTAGGAAAGGGGAAAATAGTTAAAAATTATATACAGTAGAACCTCTGTAAGATGACCCCTCCCAAGAGACTATAACAAAGTGGTTGACATACAGAGGTGATCAACATAAGGAACAAGGCCTACTGTACTGATCCTATATATACTTTACTTTCTTGTATAGCTTTCATTAGAGAATATCATACATAATCATACATAATCAAAACAGTAAAATCATACACAGTATCATCCAAAATCAATACATTTACTATTTTCTCATGGTTTAATTATTCCTTCTGAAAAGAGTCAATTTGCTCTGTTTCTTATTTGTATTACAAAGATAAGTGGAGAAAGCACTCTCAACAATGGCTACACTACTCAACAGCCTTAGTAGATGCCTGACATCATCTTCTTTTGGAGTCTCTGCAATTTCTATGTCATCTTCCCTTGCTTCTTCCACTTCATCAGCTGCTTCCACAGGTGGACCAAAGATTCGTGTTTTAGTAATGACCCACTAAAGGCACTGGACTCAATAGTACATTTTAAATGTTTTGATGATGCCTTGGTCAAAAGGTTGGATTTCTAAGGTCATGTTTGTGAGATGATTCACTTGCAGGTGGACAGGACAGTTGTCTGCTGTCAGTAAAACAGACCATTTCTTCTTCATTTCTCAGTCAGTATCTCTTATCCATTTCTTAAATAGGAAACCAGTCATCCACATGCATTTGTTTAATCTTAAGTGACAGGGAGGTCTTTGGGCTTCAGGTTCTTCAATGTGTGTGGCTTTGCTGATTTACAAATCACCATAGGCTTTAGTTTTCTCCATTTGAGCTAGTGCAAAGCAGAATTGTGAAATGTTCTTTGTAAAATTTTCTCCTCTTACATTTGTCAACCTTCACGATGAAGCTCGTCAGGCAAAGCTTGAAAAGGGTCCACACTCATCAACATTAAATATGTCATCATCTTCGCAGCTCCTGGCAAAGTCTAGAAACTTTTGGATGAACTTTTCCACAACTTCTATTGGAACTTCATTGGATTCACCTTATCCTGTATTTAAACTTCTTGAGCCAACCACTTGATGCTTAGAATCTGCCACTCTGAATTCCTGTGTGAATTTTTTAGCAACTTCTTGGATCAACAGCCCAGAGATTTGGGCGTTAATTGCCTTCCCATGTCTGAACCAGCTTCATATGGCTTCACTGACTTCATTGCAGGACGTTTTCCTCCTTTTCTGTCATAGGTCTCTGCTTTCCTTACCATATCTCTCCAGGCACTCCTGTTTATGCTTTCAGTTGTTGCTAACTGTGGTCTTCCTAACACCAAAATGTTCTGCTGTCTTGCTTTGGCTTCTACTTTCCAGAAAATGTAGAAGATAACCTTTTCCTTCACCATCAGCTCTTGAGTTCTTTCCTTTGGGCCATCATGTCTCAATTAGCTGTGTAATTTTTCAGTAATTATAGGATATACCTACAATTCAGACAAGTCTTTCAAGTTGAAAAAATCTTCCACAACACATGATAAACAATAGAAGTTAGACCTAATCCAACATGCGGTAATAATAAAACATGAAAAAACAACTTATACTAAAGAAAAAAATAATACAACTAAGGGGCAAAGCCCATACCTTCTATCCCTTAGTGTAGAGGAGGCTCAATTGGTCAAGTTATAGAGGGTAAATTAATATTGTGTATCAGTACAAGTGGTCAGTATACAGAGCTCTTCTATTGAGTACATGTCCAATCTATCAAAATTACATCAACTTAAGGAAGTGGCTGGTTAAATATGGGGGTTCTACCTTGTGTATGTCTCTCAAAATATCAAAAATATGCCTAATTATTACGTGTCAATTTTCAAAAGCTATCTGAAAAAATAATGGGAAGCATTAAAAGCTTTAAAAAAGAAGGCAGCCCCTGTGGCTCAAGGAGTAGGATGCTGACCCTGGCCAAAAACTGCAAAAAAAAAAAAGAAAAGCATAAAACCTTTAAAAAATAAATAAAAATGCAAAAGTGTCTCTCATATTTTTCATTTGCAACTTTATCTTTAAATGCATGCACAATTAAATGCTTAATAGCAATAAAGAAATCATACAACTTTATAGTAAGGATAAAGTACACTACTAGAAAGCAATTTTATACTATTAAAAAGGATATGATTATAAAATTTTTAATCCTAACATATTGATGCTATTCAAAAAAAAATTTTTTTTTGGCTCAGTGCCTGTGGCTCAAGTGGCTAAGGCGCCAGCCACATACACCTGAGCTGCCAGGTTCGAATCCAGCCCAGGCCCACCAAATAACAATGATGGCTGCAACTAAAAAATAGCTGGGCGTTATAGCAAGTGCCTGTAGTCCCAGCTACTTGGGAGGCAGAGACAGGAGACTCACTTGAGCCCAGGAGTTGGAGGGGTGCTGTGAGCTGTAATCCCACGACACTCTACCCAGGGTGACAGCTTGAGGCTCTGTCTCAAAAAAAATTTTTTTTAAAGAAACCCAAATATACATTTGATTGCTGTCACAGAGGGAAGATAAGAGGACAGAATGGGGCAGAAGCAGTACCTAAAGAGATCATGACAGAGATCTTCCCAAAACTAATTAAAGCCATAGATTCACCAGGCCCTTTAAAGCCTACATAAAAAGAAATCCGGGCAGCACCTGTGGCTCAGTGAGTTGGGCGCTGGCCCCATATACCGAGGGTGGTGGGTTCAAACTTGACCCCGGCAAAACTGCAACAAAAAATAGCCAGGCGCCTGTGGTCCCAGCTACTTGGGAGGCTGAGGCAAGAGAATTGCCTAAGCCAGGAGTTGGAGGTTGCTGTGAGCTATGATGCCACGGCATTCTACCAAGAGTGACAAAGTAAGACTCTGTCTCAAAAAAAAAAAAAAAAAAAAGAAAGAAAGAAAAAGAAATCCAATGAGGTGGAGTATAGTTAAACTCAATAAAATGCAAGACACAGACAATAATTAAAACTCATATGGAAGCCAGGAAGGTGGTTCATGCCTGTAATCCTAGAACTCTGGGAGGCCAAGGAAGGTGGATCTCTTGAGCTCAGGAGTTATAGACCAGCCTGAGCAAAAAGCAAGACCCTCGTCTCTACTAAAAAATAGAAACACTGAGGTAAGAGGATCACTTGAGCCCAAGAGTTGGAGGTTGCTGGGAGCTATGATGCTACCCAGGTGACAGCTTGAGACTCTGTCTCAAAAAATAAATAATGAAATAAAGAAATAAATAATTTTTAAAAATGGAAAAATTACCTGAGCATTGTGGCAGGCATCTAGTCAGCCAAAGAGATTGAGGTTGCTATGAGCTATGATGATGCCACCATACTTTACCCTGGGCCACAGAGTGAGACTCTGTCTCAAAAACAAAAACAAAAACATCTGGGCAGGGGAGGCTGGCTGGGTAAGACTATAGTTAAAGAAACAATAGTGTAACAGCTAACTTTTCAAGAGCAACAAGGAAAGAAAGAAGACAGTGGAATAAAATTGTCCATGCACCAAAAGAAAATAAAAGCCAATCTAGAATTTTCGAGCCAGTAAAAAAAAAATCCTTGGCTCGACACCTATAGCTCAAGCGGCTAAGGCACCAGCCACATACACCTGAGCTAGCAGGTTCGAATCCAGCCCAGGCCCACCAAACAACAATGATGGCTGCAACCAAAAATACCCAGGCGATGTGGCAGGCGCCTATAATACCAGCTACTTGGGAGGTGGAGGCAGGAGAATCGCTTGAGCCCAGGAGTTGAAGGTTGCTGTGAGCTGTAATGCCATAGCACTCTACCCAGAGTGACAGCTTTAGACTCTGTCTCAAAAAACAAAAAAAAATCCTTAAAACAATAATAATCTTTTCAAATGAATGTTATAATACTGGTGGACACAGGTGTCAAAATTTACTGAAATCTAAGAGGATCAGCACCTGTAGCTCAGCAGCTAGGTCACCAGCCACATACACTGGCACTGGCAGGTTCAAATCCAGTCCAGGTCTACCAAACGACAACTACAACCAAAAAATAACAATAGCCGGCTGTTGTGGCAGGTGCCTATATTCCCAGCTACTCAGGAGGCTGCGGCAAGAGAATCACTTGAGCCCAAGAGCTTGAGGTTGCTGTGAGCTGTGAGGCCACAGCACTCTAACAAGGGTGACAAAAATGAGACTCTGTCTCAAAAAAAAAAAAAAGAAAAGAAATGTAAGACACTAACAATTAATAGTTGTTTTGTGTACATCAGACTTCAACGAAGTTAGAATTTAAAGTGAAACTTAAAAAATACAAGGTAAAGATATGCTTGCTCAAAGAAACAAAAACAGACTTTGCTATCAACAGACCTATACGAAACAACTTTATAAAGGGTATTTACTCTGCAAGCAAAAATAAAGACTAATTTGAAAAGGAATGCTAGAACGATGAACAGCAAAAATTATTTATTTATTTTTGCAGTTTTTTGACCAGGGTCGGGTTTGAACCCGCCACCTTTGGTATATGGGACTAGCACCCTACTCCCTGAGCCACAGGCGCCACCCAAAAATTAGTAAATGTTTCAGTAAATCTAAACAAACATTATACTGTATAACATAATATCTTATGGAGGGGTTTTTGCTTGTGAGTTTCTTTTTTTGAAGATAAGGTCTGCTCTGTTTCCCAGGCTCGAGTGCAGTGGCGTCATCATAGCTGGCTACAACCTCAAACCCCAGAGCTCTAGCACTCTTCCAGGCTCAGCCAACCAAGTAGCTAGAACTACAGGCATGCACCATCATGCCCAACTAATTTTTGCTTATTTTTTTTGTAGAGATTACATACATAAACCCCCATGCCAGCACTATATATGCACTTTTTATTTTAAAATCATAAGAGAATTAAACTGCATCACAGCAATAGTATGTAATCAGAAGAGAGATAAGGGTGGCTCACACCTATAATCCTAGCACTCTAGGGAGGCCGAGGTAGGTGGGTGGCCTGAGCTCTCAGATTTGAGACCAGTCTGAGCCAGAGTGAGACCTATCTCTAAAAACAGAAGGGTGTTGCAATGGGTGCCTATAGTCCCAGCTACTTGGGAGGCTGAGGCAAGAGAATCACTTGAGCCTAAGAATTTGAGGTTGTTGTGAGCTGTGATGCTTGGCACTCTACCGAGGGCAACAAAGTGAGACTCTTGTCTCCAAAACAGTAGAAGAGATTAAATACTCTAAGATTCTTACATTGTCCAGAAGGATAAAATAACATTATATTCTTTTTTGATTAAAGTCAGGGATGCATGTGGTAATTTCTGGGGTACTCATACATATCCAAAAAACAACAACAAAACCCAAAAAGCAAAACCACTCCAATAAACCCAACTTTCAGGCCAGGCACAGTGGCTCATGCCTGTAATCCAAGCACTCTGGGAGGATGAGGTGGGGAGGATTGTTTGAGCTCAGGAGTTGGAGACCAGCCCGAGCCAAGACTGAGACTAGCACCTATGGTCCCAACTACTTGGGAGACTGAGGCAAAAGAATCGCCTCAGCCCAGGAGTTTGAAGTTGCTGTGAGCTATGCCAGAACAGCACTTTACCAAGGGTGACAATGTGAGACTCTGTTTAAAAAAAAAATAAAAATCCAACTTTCAAACTAAGAGAATATGAGAATGTACATAATAAAATGATAGACTTAAAGCCACGTTAACAGTAAATACATTAAAGGCAAATTGATTAACTGCTATATTAAAATGACAAAGATTTTCCAACTGATCTAAGAGGAAACAAAAGTATAATGGTCTGTTTGCATGAGCTGGATATCTGAAAAATAAGGATTCAGTAAGTATGACAGTAAAGAATGAGAAAAATGACACATAAATATTAAACAATTTGCACCTGCGGTGCATCTTACAAGGGTATATGCGAAACTTAGTAAATGTGGAATGTAAATGTCTTGGCACAGTAACTGGGAAAATGCCAGGAAGGCTATGTTAACCATTGTGATGAAAATGTGTCAAACGGTCTATGAAGTTAGTGTATGATGCCCCATGATCATATCAATGTGCACAGCTATGCTTTAATAAAAAAAAAAAAAAAGAAAGAAAAAGAAAAAAGAAAAAAAAGAAAATTGAAAACAAAAAAGAAAGAACGAAATTAGCCAGGTGTGTGACTGTAATCCCAGCTGCTCAGGAGGCTGAGACAGGATCAGTTAAGCTGTAGACATGCATGTAAACCCTATGTACTTCACATCAATGTCTTATACTTAAAAAATATTCAAAAGACATAGGCTGCCTACCCACGTTCCCAGAGGTACAATGAGGTTCCCAGAGGTACCTATGTTCCCGCCATCCCCCATCAGAACAGCCCGTCAGAAGCATTTGGTCTCCCAAACTCACCCCCACAGCAGGGATGTAGGGACCATCACTGAGACTGAGCTGCGAGCACCTTCATCAGCTCTTCACAGCTCTCAGGATGTGGGGTACACTCAGCCCTGGCCCCTCATGCTGCAAGGTCAGGCCCTTCCCACTCAGCTGGAGCCCCACTGTGACACTGGGGGCCCCTCCCAGCACAGAAGCTGCTGCTGACCCTCCCAGCCTTCTACCTCAGAGCCTCTTCACCTGGCTTTCCAGCCAGAAGTCCTTCACAGTCACCTCCATGAGGACCGACCACTCACAGCCCTGCTGCCCCAGCCCCACATCCTCAGCTCCCAAATCCCCCTGCAGAGGCTGAGCCAGCCACACCCTGGCCCACCCCCACCTGCACACAGTGTGGCTATCGCTGTTTTCTTGTTTCTGGACTCTGAGGGCAGCCCTTTCTCCCTTCTGCATTTTTGGTGTCTGACTCATGGTAGGCACCTGAAGAGGGTAGTCGTGGAAAAGGGCAGGGAATTAACAATTTTAATGTGAAATCATTTCTCATCAGCAGAATAATACGGGAAGGAGAGTCTCGCTTCTCTTTCCACATAAGTAACAACACCAGAGCTGGGCCTCTCTGAGTTACCTGTCACTCCCTCATGCTGGAATGGGAAAGTGTGACCCCTGGAAGGCTGAGGCCAAAAAATATTTACACCGTATGGCCAGGGAAAGTTTAAGGGACGTTCACTGAATCCTCAGAGAAGGAAGGGAAGGCCAGCATGGATCTGTGCTCTAGTCTCTCCAGTCCCCAAATACTAACAACTTGAAATCTGAGGACTCACGTGAAAGCACCGTAGGTGACGCTGAGCAGTGAAGACACAGACCCCCTTGTTCTCTACTGCCCTCCTGGACCCTTGCTCCTCCAGTCACGGTTCTCAAACTCTGCCCCTGATACACAAATAAGCAAAGGGAATTGCAGTGCCCGTGTGTCTTCCCTCATTACGGGAGAGCCCTGAAGGAATTCCAGCTGCCCTTCCCGCTTGGGGGACCGGCTGGGCCTGGGCAGGGCCTGGGTGGCGGTGGGGCAGAGCCCTTTGCTTTAGACACCACCATGTTCTACCCTAGTTTCCCCTAGAAGTTTCTGTCTGTGTAGTTTTCAGGTCAGGTTAGGTAAGTATTATTGGTGAATTTTTTGTTTTTCAGATTTGAAACTGACCCTGCTTTTGTTTGTTTTCATTTTCTTCTCTTAGGAGACCAAGTCCCAAGGTAAAAAAAGTACCCAAAAAGCAAAATAAAGTAAAAAGGCGGCTGGCATTTGCAGACACTGCATTGTCAAGTGTGTAAAGCCGGGCTAATGGTGAGTCTCATCTGTCAGGAGTGCCAACAGCCCAATAGCAGAAGCTCTGCCTCTGTCACTGCACCTGCTTGTACAGTTCAAATTAAAACCTGAAACCAGCAAATCCCACTTCACAACGGCTTTCAGTGCTGGAGCCAGTGAATTAAAGGCCTTCATTGTTTGGAAGGATTATTTCCTTGCCTTTACCAGCTTCAAAGAAATGTGAATCTTCACTCACTTTTCTATTGATCCTTGTTGATCAGATTAACTCTGTTTTGGATTCCTGTTGAAACAAAGACAAATAGATACATTTTAAGCACTTTCATGTATCACTGTGTTTCAGTTCAGAATTCTTACTGCCCTTCTCCTTCCTTGTTACAAAGATTACCAGGTGGTGGGGAGAAAATAAGGGAATTACCATAAATTCTTTTCACTAAATACCAACACTTTCAGGCAAATTATCTCAATTGTAAAATACTTTGGCATACCAAGTAATTATATGCAATTAAAAACCCACTGTTGGTTTACTTTCCCTTGTTAATTTATAATAGAATTACCTGTACTCAGGAAAACGAAAAGATTAGCAAGCACTAGAAATCAAAGACATCTCTCAACATCACAAAAATAAAGCCAAACATTTATTCTACTCATTGGGTACTTTGGTTTTCTGATAAAATTATTTAATACTTTCCTACCCCTTAATGAACCTTAAAGAATCTGAAGAGCATTTCCCTGGAGACAGAATGTTCTCTGGCTTTGTGTAAACACCTTGCGGAGGTTTTCTCCACTGCCCAAGAGCTCTCTGGGCCATGATTCAGATACCTGGGGCTGGGATTAAGGAGTTTCGCTCTGGGCCACAGGGCACCCCTCCTTACCTGCTCCCCCTTCTCTGTCTGTGGGTACTGAATCTGCTTTTAAATCCTAGATTAGAGGCAAACCCGTCGCCTCCCCAGTGCCACACAAAGAGCTTAGGGCAGACATGTTAGGGGTTCACCTAGGTTCAGCTGATGGAGGCACAGTGAACATAACATGGGTGTCTCCTTGGGGTGGGTGCCTGTGTGGGACTTGTAAAACGTCCCACTGGGCACAGTCCCCACACCTGGACTCAAAGCCAGAGCTCTGTGTAAATTAGCTTAATTTACAGGAGGTAAGTGGCCACATAAACTCACGATCATTAGGTTGCAATAAACCAAAGAAAAAAAGGGACACTTCTATAGAAATATATGAAGAATTTAGTTCATGCTGGATAGAATATAAAGGGTGACCAATAGTTCTGATTTCCTAAGATGGACAGAGTTCTTGGAACTCACAGATTTCAGTCTTAAACATGGGACGCCACCAGCACACCAAGATGAACGGCTCACCTTCAAGATGCTGAGGCTCCACTGCACGTGACATGTGTAAAAGGTTACAGATTGGGGCCTGTGTGGCTCCCACACCCAAGGGCCCCAGGAGGTTTGCACACAGACCTGCTAATCTAGTCCACACTCAGATACAGGCCCTATGAGGGGGTCCGGCCTTCCTACCAGCCACGTGCTGGCAAAGAGCCCACGGGACACCCCTGCACCACCGCACTGTGTAGATAAGTGACTAAGGTCTTCCTGGCTGGTGCCTTCATTGCAAATCCCAGCGTCAGGAGGTAACCAGCCTATCAGAGGAGAAGAGTAGAAAGAAAACCAACCTATCAGAAGAGGACAGTAGGAGGCAAACCAACCTATCAGAGGAGAATAGTGGGAGGCAAACCAACCTATCAGAGGAGAATAGTGGGAGGCAAACCAACCTATCAGAGGAGAATTAGTAAGAGGCAAACCAACCTATCAGAGAAGAACAGTAGGAGGAAAACAAACCTATTAGAGGAGAATTAGTAGGAGGCAAACCAACCTATCAGAGGAGGACAGAGGAGGCAAAAGAACCAATCAGAGGAGAATAGTGGGAGGCAAACCAACCTATCAGAGGAGAATAGTGGAAGGCAAACCAACCTATCAGAGGAGAATTAGTAGGAGGCAAACCAACCTATCAGAGCAGAATTAGTAGGAGGCAAACCAACCTATCAGAGGAGAACAGTGGAAGGCAAACCAACCTATCAGAGGAGAACAGTGGGAGGCAAACCGACCTATCAGAGGAGAACAGTAGGAGGCAAACCGACCTATCAGAGGAGAATAGTAGGAGGCATACCGACCTATCAGAGGAGGACAGTAGAAGGCAAACTGACCTATCAGAGGAGGATCTGGCACGTGCCTACCTGCCTACTATTCTGAGGAGAAATTCTTCTCCATGAAGATCCTTTTCCCCAGTATTCAGAGCTTCTGACGAGGCAGGAAGAGAGATCCAGGGTCGACAGCCTGGTGTAAGGAGGCGCTCGGCCCCATGGCCACGTGACCTGCACCGGACCCCACCCCCACGCTCGGCCCAGTCGGGGCCACCAGGCCCGGCGGGAGCGTCAGAACCGCTGAAGGGCAGCAACTCGCCGGCCACCAGGAGCAACGCGAGGTCCCTGGCTTTTCACCACTTAGCAGGCAGAGGAGTCATCGCCCCCTGTCACCGCCTCTGTGGCTCCTGGCTCCCCTGCCCTCCTGCCCCTGGGAGAAAAAGCCGTGTGTCCCTGCCACCTCCTAATGTGGCTCCAGGACGGCAGTGACGCTCCGGCAAACGCCTGGCACCCCAGGAAAGGAAGGTGCATAGGCACCAGGTTGCCCAAGGGCTGAGAACACCGACCGCAAACGCAGAGAGGGCCGCCTGTGAACACCTAACAGATGTTTTTATAGTGGTTAATTGGAATATGAAAACATCAGATTGCCAAATGTCTAAATGAAGCGTTTTCTCATTAGAAGGCCAATCTTCACATTGTCAATGCTCTCAAAGCTACGTTGCAATAAGAAAATAAAAACCAAAAAGCAAATCAACCTAGATGTGAGCCTCGAGCTGGCCGTTTGGCCACCGCGTGTCCTCCCGAGGAGTGATTTGACGTTTAGAAAGAACTTCATTTCCTCACCTGCAACTCTGCCACCTACCGCCTCCCTCCCACTGTGGTTGGGACTAATTAAATGAGACAGAAAACCTTATGAGCTGTCAATCTGAAAAAAAGGAAAGTGCTGCTAATAATTGTAGCCTGGTAACATATAGTAACTTTTCCCATTAAGTGATTTTTCTCATGCTTCAGTGCCTGGAAAAGCAGAATCATTAAAACTGTTTACAATGAAACCAAGTAGCAGAAACCTTCAAATATTGTATGCACTGCTAAATATCTGCTGTATTAAGTGAAAAATCATGACCTGTGTTTCAAGTTCAAGTAGAGATATGAATATGTCTTGAAGTTACCATAATGCAAGAAGTTAAGAAGGTCGTGAGCCCCCTGTGGAGGTCCTGTCCGCTGAATGGCACCCGCCTCCTTAGCCTCCAGAAGTCATACTGGCCTCACCCTCACCGTGTGAGAGTCTGACATGATCCCAGGGAGTGGAAAACCTCAAGGTGGGTAATTTGGGTCACTGATAAGCCAGTTAGACAGGAGAGTTACCCATTTCTGCCTGAATCCCAGAATAACTCAGGGTCCCTCTCCTGGCATGATCCTAGAACATTATGAATGCCTGAAATTCCTAGTGTACTGTACAGTGCACCAGTCCTCAGCCTCACGGGACTGCTGAGCTTAACAAAGAGCCCAGTGAAATTGAGGAGCAATATTTGAAATTTTATTTTGTTTTATGTACACTTTAAGATTAACAGTCACATGTGGAGAGTGGCTGCCTCTGAACTGTGACAGCACCGTTTCAGAACTTTAAATGAGTAGTTGGAACAAAACCAAGAAAAAAGTCCCTTAGTTTATAGTTAAAGCAATGCAAATGAAATCAGTGATTTTTTAAATCCATCAAATATATATTTTCATTATTTCTTTTGTAATATTTCTTACGCTTTTTCAATCATATACTCCACATTTGTGGGCATATGGAGAAATTGAGCCCTCATAAACCAAATGCAGTATGTGTCTATAGAACTATATTTGTGTCTATAGATATGTGTGCCCATCTATACACAGGGTGGCCATAAAGCTCATGTGAAGATTTAAATTGCACATGAACTTCATGGCCATCCTGTGTGAGTGTTGAGATGTGCAATTGGCCACATGTATCAAAAGGATGTAAAAAAGATCTATCTTTAAGACTTAAAGAACTAAGTGAAAGCTTAATGACTTGCTCAGTGCCCATAGCTCAGCAGTTAGGACACCTACCCCATACAGAATGCCTGCTGGGTTCAAATCCAGCCTGGGCCTGCTGAACAACAATGACAACTACAAAAAAAAAAAAAAAAAAACCCAGCCATGGTAGCCAGTGTCTGTTGTCCCAGTTACCTGGGAGGGTGAAGCAAGAGAATCATTTAAGCCCAAGAGTTTGAGGTTGCTGTGAACTGTGATGCCACAGCACTCTACTGAGGGTGACATAGTGAGACTCTGTCTCAAAAAACAAAACAAACAAACAAACAAAAAACCTTAATGACTAAGATGCATGATTAGCAACAACATTCATTAAAATTGTAAAAATATCCCAAACCCACTTGATGTCCAAGAACAGAGGAATGGTCAAATGGATTATCTGATGGATTACAGATGACATATTCTTAGAATATTAAATGACAGGAAACTATGACATTTTAATTTTAAAAGTCTGGGTATAGAACAGTATGTAAAATACGGTCCTCAGTTTGTTTATATTTGTGTTTACAGGCCTAACATAAGGGCACAGAGGCATCCTGCCTGGAGTCACATCTAACTGGATAGAGTATTCCTATCTTATAATTTTCTGTATTTTCTTAAATGTTCCTGGGGTGTTTTTACCAAAAGAAATCAATCACATTAATTCTTTTAGTCCACCAGAGTATCATTCAGAAAATGGGCATTTGGACTAGTAAATGGTGCCCAGGGAGTCGAGTAGACAGCTCTGGGTACTTATTCTTTCAAGCCATTAGGGCACCACTTATGTGCCTTCTTAGTTGGACTAATTAATTGGCTATTGGCTGAATGCATGGATCCCTTCCAGACACTCTGCTCCCCTCTTTGCTATGTGCATCTCTGTGAGCATTCGTGTCCCCTGGAAACTCTGATTCCTATAGAAAAATAAAAAGGCACAGGCCCTGAAATGTGGAACACTTATCAATTAAAATACTAATAGCTGCAAAACAATCAAACACAACAACAGAGATTGATGGACTTAGAGAAATAGTCTCCATGCATGTGGGAGCCTGACACACATTTAGGAGCTCTGGAAGGGAGAGGCTGTGCCTCCCTCCTCCCGCCTCCGGCCCATCCACTTGAGCAATCACTGTGACCACATCTCGGGATGGGTCCCTGGTGTCTGGGAGAATTGATATGCTTCCCAGAGTGCACAATCTAATTCCTTCCCACCAGGAGGGCTAGCAATAGCTCCAAAATTGAATTCTATGCAAACTTGTGATGACTAACTTGGTGAATCGTGTCAAATTTTAAATTTTATTTTATTTTATTTTTTTATCAGCTGCTGGATAATTGAAGGGGGGAAGATGCCCAATTGACATCCTGCCCCAGGCATCAGCCTTGCCACAGCCTCTCCTCCCGACAGACGTCAAAAAGGTGCTCGGCTTCCCACAGAAGGGAGCCCCTTTGCCCTGTCAACACTCCCAGCACTCTCCTGCTGTCAGACTTCCGTTTCGTCTCTGCTCCATCATCCTCTGCTTCTAACAGAAAGTAAACATCCCTCCAAATAAATAATTGATAACAATGAACTTTTAAAATAAGTAGTGACCTGCAAGTCTCACTTAGAAATTCCCATTTTGATAGGACTTTTGCCCAAACTATTATCCAGTGTTTTTAGAAAATTACCAAAATCTAAATTATTGGCAAAACAAAGTAAAAATCACAGATCACACTTTCTCATATTTAACTATATTTTAAATAAATGAATGAACGGTGGATCATCCAGCCTATTCCCTTGATGGACGAACACCCTGCTGTCAGCAGCATTGGGTTCTGTAACCCCAGAGCCGTCTCCATGCTCTCATCACTCAGCCAGCTCAGCTCTGCCCCATGCATATCTGGGAACACATTTTACATCAGAATTCATAAAAATGCATTGATGCAAAATTTAGTTTGAAAAACCTAACGTCCAAAAAGTCTATTTCACCCCCAAATTTCTACATGATTCTGTAAGAATGATTACAGGGTCACACAGCACATTCTGTAACTTAAACTGAAACAAAACAAAATGAAATGAACAAAGCAACTCAGAAAACTAGAAAATAAAAGCAAAGCAACAGAATTGGCCTAAAGAAGAGTTTCTTGAGAATTATTTTTTTTCCATTCTAGTCTCAAAAATATACTTTCTTAACATCAAGGGAATAATCCTAAAAGAAAAAGATACAGCAAAAACTATCTGCAGTGAGGACTGTCCCTGTTTGGACACATTTAGTGTGGACAAAGTGACCTCAGGTGACAGCCCAGATTTTCAACGCTGTTCTGCAGGGAACCGTGGGTCTCGTACACCAGAGTGATTCTGACTAGGGGCAAATCCTAGAGATGCTTTAAGGATAAGTTTGAGGTGATTGTTTATTCTTCGAGCATTTTTATGATTGCCTTTATTTAAATAAGCTTCTAAATCTATCTTAAACTGATTTACGCTGTTCACATGCACACACTTGTCTTTTCAAACTGAAACATCTGATTTATAGAGGCATGTCCACAGTAGGCACCACGTGAGAAAGAGACTTCATCTCACGGCAGGTGACGCTGGTCTCCTGGTCCATTCTACACCAGTTCCTCTGCACTCCTGCCCGACTTTTCTGTCTTCTCCATACTCATCTTTTCTCAAAACACAGAGTTCTGAGTAAGAAAAAAGGCCTGATGTTAATTAAAGTGGGAAAATGTGATATGAACCTCCAGAAGAATGACACTTATCCCCAACTCACGTCATATACAGAAATAAACGCAATAAGGACTAAAGATTTAAATGTAAGATCTGAATCCATAATTCTAGTAGAAGAAAATACAGAGGGAAAGCTCCATGGTCTGGGTGTTGGCAATGATTTTCTGGATATGACCCCAAAGCACAAGAATTGAGAGCGAAACTAGACAAATAGGGCTGCTTCAGACTGAAGAGTTCCCTGCAGCCCACAAGCACGGAGCAGGGTGAAGAGATGGCCTGCAGAGTGGGAGGCACATGCAGCAGCCAGGTCAGATGATAAGGTGCTAAATCCAAAATACAGGAGTAACCAACTCAGCAGCAAGAAAAAATAACCTGACCAAAAAATGGGCACACCAGTTAATAGGCATTTCTCCAAAGGAGACACACAGACTATCAGTAGGTCTGTGAAAAGGGGCTCATCTTCACCAATCACAAGGCAAGTGCAAATTAGAACAACAGCAAGGTAAGCCTCATGCCTGTTAGAATGGCTAGTACCAAAAAGAAAAAAGATAACAAATGTGGGCAGGATATGGAGAAAAGGAAATGCTTGTACGCTGCTGGTGGGGACATAAGTCAGGGCAGCCTGTGGAAAACTCTATGGAGGTTCTTCAAAGGACTAAAAGTAGAACTGAGATGCTAGGACTCAGCAATCCTGCTGCTCTGTACACACCCTACAGAGGTAGAATCACTAGTAAAATAGACACCGACACTCTGTGTCTCCACAGCCAAGACACAGGATGGAGGGATAAAAGAAAGATCAACTTTAAGAAGTAAAGTGAAATTCTGCCATTTCAGAATGGATGGACCTGGCGTTACATTCAGTGAAATTATATGTTACATGAAACAAGCCAGGTAGAGAAAGACAGACACCACATGATCTCACTCACACATATTACATAGCTGAACTCCTGGGAGCAACGAGTAGAGTAGTGGTCACCAGAGCTGGGCAGAGGACAATGCGGATGGAAAGCGGTTGGTGGAGAGCAGGAAATCTCAGTGACCAGGAGGAGTAAGTTTTGAGATCTATTGCACATCCTGGGCACCAGAGTTAATGATAAGGGATTGTATATTTAAAAATAGATAGTGGAGTAGATGTTAAGTGTTGCCACCATGAAATGATAAGGTGATGGATATGTTCGTTAACTTTCATCACTCGACAATACCTACATAGATGAAAGCCTTCTATTGTACTTTGTGAATATACATATTCATGATTTGTCAATTAAAAATTGAAAAGAATTAAAAACTCAAAAACACTGTTAAGACGTACCTAATGTGTCCATCCAGGAACACAGGGGCCCAGGCGGGGAGAGGAGTCCTCTCAACACAGACTTTGGGAATAATCAGGACAGAGGAAGAGGGTATGCACTGACTGCACTTTCCCTGAGACTGCTCTGAGAACTGACGTGTGCTCCTGTGCTCACCTGTCACTGCTCCAAACATCACATGACCATGTGCAGCCTAAAGGGAGTGAAGAACGGACCATGTTTCCAGAAGAAGAGGCTGGCAGTGTGTGAGCAGAGATAAGGACCTCTGCCCCAACACGGGTGGCAGTGTGCTCACTCTGGGGCCACACTCTTTGTTGGAGAACTCTTGGGAAGGATTGTTCTCCCAGTTACACATAGTAATGCTTTTCTGTCTGCCTGAGTTTCTCCTTATTTGAATGCGTTTGAGTGAGGATGTGATGTTTGGGGCTGTGGCATCCATCTTGAAGCCATGAGACAACACCAACATCCTGAGGATAGCAGAGCAGGAAAATGGAAAGGTGCTGGGTACTGATGAAAGCATGCAGCCCTGCACCAAACTGAGCTGCAGACCTCCAGGCTTCGTCTGTGTGTCATGGAGTGACTTTTCTGCTCAAGTCAGGATTAATCAGATATTTTATTGCTGGTAACCAAATGAACCCAAGCTAATACAATCATACTTCTGCAAATAACTAGCTACCAGGTAGACAATTAGTAGCATTGCAACAAAGATCTAATATTCAATGAAGAGACCAGGAAAGGGCACTAACTCCACTGGAGCAATTGGAAATGCTCTCTTGGTGAGTAAAAAAGTGACAAATTCAAAGCAGCCTGACACATGGAAACTGTCTGCAGAGGCTGAGTGCAGAGGACAACACCCTGTCACACACTCTTTCACTTGGTGAAGGCTCCCTGACCCAGCCCCAGGCCTCATTCTATTCTAGGTCCTGGGTGGGGAAGCCTCGGCTGGTCAAGGGATTCATTGTCACTACTGTAGGGAAGCAGCACAATGAGGTTCTCATTTGACAGTCGGGAACCTGGCCCCTTATAAGCTCAGAGTCCCTGGTCTCTGTGGAACACATGACAGAGCCTCCCTGACAACAGGACTGTACAGAGAAGTGGAGGGAAAGAGGGGGCCCGGTGTCTCCAGCAGGAGTACGGCTGTACCTAGGCCCATGGCAGGCTGAAGGTAACAGACCATCTCACCTGTGCACCTTGTGGTCATATCTGCCAATACCTGTCCCTGTGTGTCCTTTCATTTGAGGTTTCCATGGCCTAGTAGGCTCTGTAGAAGGCACCTTTGTCTAGCACAGGCCACCGCACCTGACATAGCGGAGAGCGCAGACACCCCCAGTGTGCTGCAGAGCACCAGGATGAAAGTGGCTCTGGAACATTTGAGAAGTCTGCAGTTGGCAGCAGCACTTGAAGCAGCTTTAAAAGGGCTCCAGTTTCCTTTCGTGTCCTTAATGAGGGTGGCTTTAATTAAACTACATTAAAATCTGGCAGTTTCACCCTGTTTAATTGGATCAATCGTGATTCAGACGGTACTGAATCAGCACTGAAGTAAAAAGGCACATCAAAAAGCATCTCTCCAGCTCACCGTGCACCAGTCTGGGCGCTGACATCTCGGGTGATTTGCAAAGCAGATAAGATGTTCACTGTGCAAAGGAGAAGTGGGGAGATGGTTAGACACCCTAAGATGGTGCCAGGCAAGTAAGGAGTTAACAGAAGTCTTTTGTCCTAGTCCTCAATGTGATTAGAATACCTGGAAAATTGGGTGGTGCCTGTGGCTCCATGGGTAGGGTGCCGGCCCCATATACTGAGGGTGGCAGGTTCAAACCTGGCCCTGGCCCAAGTGCAACAAAAAAACAGGTGTTGTGGCGGGCGCCTGTAGTCCCAGCTACTCGGGAGGCTGAGGCAAGAGAATTGCCTAGGCCCAGGAGCTGGAGGTTGCTGTGAGCTGTGTGACACCACAGCACTCTACTGAGGGCGATAAAGTGAGATTCTATCTCTACAAAAAAAAAAAAAAAAAAAGAAAAAAAAAAAAACCGGGAAAATAAAGAGGAGCTGCTAATTCGTGGGGCAGGCAGCGATACCTTGGATCTTCTCCAGTGAGTGGCAGAAAGGACAGGCTCTCAGGCACCTGGCGCTCAGG